>JAMKCH010060109.1:0-71248 GCA_023653785.1 Ophioderma brevispina
TGTAGGCAAACTTTTAAAGACACTGTATCAGTGCTTTACCCCAAAAGAGTCAACTTATTTAAAAATTTGCTGATGAAATGACTTACTTAAACGTAAAGGATATGCGTGTAGAATTCTCATAAGTTTATTTTTTGCAACTGAAAAATTGATAGAAAGGGAAGAAAACAGCAGTGCCCAAAAATATGAATTCTCCATTCAATTATGTGTGTTGTAATAAGTGTACGTATTACGGACAGTAGTAATGACTAACACATCCGATTTTGTCCTTTTCAGGTTGCCTTCGGACTTCTTAACAACTTGGAGGTTATGTGCAAGACTACCAAAACACATGGTTATAAAATTCCAAAAAATTGATTTTGATGATTTTTCAAATTTCTGATACAAATCAATGATAGTGCCTTTAAGTTTTCCCTAACTTTAATCAACAAATGTGTATATTAACACGAATATCATAGACTCGTACTCATTGATATTAAACCACAAAGGAAACACAGACCGTGTCAAAACAGGGTGCATTGACGGGGGAAAAACTTGCATACGGTGTGCGTTTTCTTGTGTTAAAACACCATTTCCGTTGCTGCTGAATTATTGTTCGCCGGCGACATTTCATGATAAAAATCGTCTGTTTACCACTAGGACACTTATTTGGGGTTAATCATTTCAGGCTGGGGCTAATGTATAAAACGCTTTACAACCATGCCCACCAAATATCAATTTTGAAAAAAATCTTGAGGGTTGCCCCTATTTTGGAAAATGGGCCAGTTGTATCTTTAAAATAAGACCAAACCAATTTCTTTGTTTCTTTGTATGACAAATTTCTTTAATTGCTGATCTTTGTGTTTTCAACCTTGGCATTTGAAGAAAATGGCACGGTTAGATGCACAGATTTTACAAGTAAATTAAATTAATAAAACAAATTATAAGCAAAATTATTGATTTAAAAAAATCACATTTGGAAAGGCTGTGGATATAGGTGCATCAAAAAAATGTAAAAAACTCAAACAGCTGATCAGGGTTCAATTTCGTTAAAACTCATGCGTAACATTACATGCATGGCTATTCAATCATTTTCCTATTAATAGACCTTTGTAATACCAGTTGCACAGTACCTTGTAATTGCGCCAATCAGACATGACATGTATGTGCGTAGTTTATGGTGAGTCTGTTTTGAACAGACTCTGCGTATTATACATGTTAAAGTAAATCCTACACCAGTTTAGCGTATTTGTTATTAGTTGGTTATACATGGAAGATAAATGCTCCAAAAATAGGCTTGGAATGCTGCTGCATTTATTGCGATTCAAGATTGGGGGGTTGTCAATTCTTTGGAAAGGGGGTTCCAATACCCAATTTACAAGGGGGGGGTTGCAAAAAATCTGGACATATATGCCAAATGTTGTTTCAAATTGTCCCCCTTAGTCAGTATACCTGTGTTTCAGCAGATATGTATTAAACAGGGGCTTTCATTTTCTGTAAAAAAAGCTGCTGAAATTTCTTTAAAAATAAAGGAAATGTCTAAAATGTTGGGTTTGACCCCCAACCTTATGATTTTAGTTTGTTTAGTCACAGTACAAAGTGCTGCTTTGTTCAAGGAAAATGTGCTCTCACTTCACCTCTATTAACAATCAAAAGCAATGGGGGTGGGTGTTGCTATGGTGGAAAGGGTTGTGCCACTGGGGTTCCATGTAAGTAAGAGAAAAAGGAAAGAAAAAAAAAGGTTGATGAAAAATTGTACCACCTACGGGTATAGCTGTACAAGAGACAGGTGGGGGGCGATGTGCGTATTTGAGATAAAAAGATTTAACAGACCAGACTGTGCCACTGGACAGGCTTGTTCATGGGCTGCCTGTGCTACTCCTGGCTTTCTGCCATCACATTCAGTTTATACCTGCATTCTAGACAAAGAAAATGTGTGTAGAGGTTTTTAAAGGGAAGAGAGTGCCACCTATTTCAGTTCGGGTGGGAAAAACGTTTAAGCAATTTTTTTGTAAATAGCATTGTATTGGTATTATTTGTAAACAATTCAACTAGGATTTTGTACTTGTATAAAGGATGACTCAGCGATTTGAATATCATTTGGGGTTGTGTAATTAGAAATAGTGAAGTAGTCACCTAAAATGATCAATTCCAAAGTGTGAGATGAATGGACTTTCGTTTTCATGCAGTCAAAATTTATGTTTAGTATAACCATGATAAACATTTTTATTTTGGACCATTTTAAAAGTATTTTCATTAGCAGGGTGTCAAAAACAGCAGTTACTTTATCCCTGTGCAAAACTCTCAGTAATAGAGCATAGGCCTAATCCAAAAATTATGAACAGGATCTGATCATAAACACAAATGCCAGAACACGTCAAAAAAAAAAAAAACACAACACTGCTTACCAGAGCTTTCCCACCCACCCCCCATGATCTGACTCAAAGAGGCTGAGAAAGGAAAAAAAAGGTGGCTGAAAATTGAGATGATAAAGAATTTCCGCAAAGCACACAGCTTTTTTGATTTTCAAAATGCATAGTGCTTGTGTTTTGAAGCCAAGGAAGTTGGGAACAAACTTCTTTTCTTTTGGCTAACCTGGATTATGTTCTTTAAATGGCAATTATGTTCTGATGGTTTGGTGAAAGGTATCATGCCAAAATTTGACACCCCTCACAACAGTACGGAACTACATTATAGAGATCAATATAAAGAACAAACTTCTAGCACAAAGTTGGCAAGTAGTCTTAATTTACAAGGATGTCTCCGTTCATTTAAGGTTATTGGTAACAGGCAACCCCATGTGTAGATGTAAATGTTGAGACAGTCTATTGATAGGGTCCTCAAAATAGGGCAAGGAATATGTGATCTAGAAAAGCTTTCGATTTCCTTGAATGGACCATTCATACCATTCAACAAATGTGTACCACAAATAATGGGAATTGAAGGAGAATGTTTTCTTTTGGTTTGTATAAGCCAAACATTTTTTTCTAGAGTGCAGGATTGAATTCCTTGCATTGTGTCAAAGGTAAAATGTGAGCGATACCGCTACCTTCTTGGAAAGTAATGTGCCTAAAACCCGTTAACTGAAGAACCTAAACATAGCCTGGTGCTTGTATTCTCTGTAGACTAAGCCTAAGGTGCATAAGTTATTTGATGTACTGGTAACTTAGATTACTTCTCTCAGTTATTTGTGTTCTAGAAAAGCTCTTTTAGAACTTGTTGGGAACCCAAAATAACAATGTTTCTCTCATTTTCTCTCTTTTTTTTGTATAAGAATGAACTAAGGCGTGATTCTAAAAAGAAGTTTAGGAAATGATTAGCTAAACCACTTAAAGGGCAACAAGAGATTTGGGGGAAAGCAACCAAAGTTTTTTTGGTGTCATAGTAGTAATTTCATATAGCTAGACACTCAATTCTTACATTGTAGTTTGTACAGAAATGTCTTTAAAACAGAGAAAAGGGGGGTTGGTTTTGATTTTGCTATAATTAGTTTCATATAAAACCATAGGAGGAATTTTGTATTTGCTCCTGTACGACGAAATTAGAAATTTACAATCTTTTGTACCAAAGAAACATTCTCAGCTTAATCCTTTCAGATGGACAATATTTTGATGGAAAGCGCTACATCAGGGCAAAAATCAGTACTTTAGATTTTTTTAGGGACCCCTGAATGTACATCTACGTGTTGCACCTTAACAAGTTATTTTCCAAGTAATACGTAATAAGGGGATAAGACAGTTCTTCAAATTGTGAAAAAGGAATATTTAAATGTAAAGATTGTTTAGATGCCTTTAGAAATTACGTCTCAAGGCACTTTACATTTATTCCAGGTCACATTTTGCATCATATGAAAAATTTGGTATCAAGTAGTAAACACGCAGATTGTGCCACTATTGGCACCCGGGTTGACACGTCAAAAACATGCCGAGATTTTAAATTTACATCTAAAATGCAAATTGATTCTGGTCGTTCCATAGATGTCGATTTTCAATTAGGCGTTAGGTGCTATATCAATTGTTATTATTAATTAGGCAGTTTTAGAGTACAAAACAACCAAGGTATGGCTCTACACTTAGCAATGCCAAAAATTTGCATGCAAATCATCTCTCAAACAGGCACATGTTGCATGTGTCCTAAATATTTGCTGATTTTATCCTGAGGGGTAATGGCTTGTATTCAGGAACATGTGCATATTTTTTTGCGGGCATTAGACACAAATCGGGTGAATGCAGATCCTCCATGAAAAAGGCCAGACATTTTGTTATGCAGCTCTTGTTGGTCACAGTAGGTTATCAAACTGCAATACATAGCTAGCGTTACCAGTTAAGGTATCTGTAGGTGTATTTGGCCTCTATCTGAATCAAGTTTTGTGGTTAGTAAATTGACAAGAGCTAGGCTTTTGTGATGAGAGTCGATAGAGGACTATTTGATATCAGTGCGTTTTATGCAATCCATAATCCTCTAAACACTTTACCCTAACAATAAAGATTATGGGAACAATGCACTTTGATCTGGGGGAGGTCTCAAAAGTTTGGTTTGGTATAGGGGAGTGACTTTTTTTTAGCAAATTTGAAAATTTTGGCATCAAAATGAGAAAATTTGATAATTTTTCAAACAAATTGAGAAAATTTTGTAATAAAACACTAGAATGACCCCATTGCAATACAAACTTGGTATGAAAAAAAAGGGGTTGGTATATACCAGAAGGATGGAAATGAGACTCATGTGGCAGCAAGGGATGGATAGGCCATCATACATATATAACATACGGTTTAATTCTGTACATTGATGGGTAGGAGTATTTACAAAGGTTACCTGGTCTCAGTTGAATTGGCAAACAGGGCCACCAGCCAGCCAGTATATCAAATTTTGAACGTCATCAGTTATAAAATATTCATGAAAGTTCAGTGTTTTATCTTGATTAAAACTAGTTTCTGTGATGAGGGTCCTAGTTTCATTGAAGAAATAGTAAAGCCAGGGCTATCACAGACTTTACACAAGATTGTGTTACACTTGGGGTTTATTTTATGGGGATTAGAACTAGGGGTTGTAGATTGAGAGGCAGGGGGCGGGTGATGGACTTGGTGAAAAGGAAGGGTACAAAATACAAGAGCATGGGTCTGTTATGTTTACCACAATGGAAATTCTGTTTTGGTCATAACATATAAGGAAACATTCCTGGGCCTTCTTTTAAATTTCACCGGAGTAATGAGAAAGTATAGCCTTTTCCTCATCAAAAATATTTAATTGAGTAAAGTGGGGAGGGCGAGGTTGTTCCAATTGGGGACACACCTCTTTTACTGAAATAGGTCATATGTTTGAGTTGATCATTTTGAAGAGCAGAAACCAGAGAAAATCAATTTTTCCAGTAGTAAGCACATGTTGGCTTTAGGGGCTTAGGGATTATTATGCTCAAACATCATGAGACAAAGTTGTCCACCTCAAACACTCTAGTCTGATCGTTAGAATTCAAAAGAAGGATTATTTTTAGCTTACAAGTCTGGTTAACGGAGGTATAATTTGCTTTCAATTGCATTCATGGATTACAATGTCTAGTTGCAAACAATGTCAATTCAAAGAATAAATGTCAACATTGCCTGATTCTAACCCTTTACCTTGAACGTGTCGTATAGGTTACAACACATAAATAAGTCAGCATTTTTTGCGTGGGTCTTCCCAAACGACTGCAGGTCATTCGAAGCATCTTAAAAACATCTCCCTAATCGAAGACTAGGCATGTTTGGACGCATTTGCAGCATGGTCATGCTGATTCCAAAATATGATCCCGAAATGAATAATTTTAAAAATAATGACAGTTTGAGAACTTGAATCTTAGTCCGGTATCACAAAGAAACTTAGCCTGGCTTAATCTTAGTCCAGGACTAAGTCCATCTCAGAAAATACCTTTAATTTTTTTAAAAAGAATATGAAAGAGAACAATTTGAACATAGGTAAGAAGTTCTTTCGCTTTGAGTGTCTACCTGTACTTTCTTTGTATTTTCAGAAGAAAAACCTCCTCTGAAAAGAAGATGAAGGAAGTCAAGAGGGTCCTTCTAATAGGACTTAGTCCTGGACTAAAAGTTAAGCCAGGATTTAATTCTTTGTGAATACCGGCCTAAGTGACTTGTAGTCGTCCACAAAATCTCAAGCTGGTATTCTCAAAAGGAGTAACTTTAGACCAGGTTAAACCAGGGTTAGTCCTACTGCGTGGACCTTTTTCCCTTTCAACATATCTGAAGAAAATCCTAGGGGTGAGAAAATCCTATGGATGGGCCAAAGGGGCCCATCCATGCCCCCGGGGGGAATTTTACACCCCGTATTTTAAACTTTCTTAGAATGTTAAAGGAAAAAAGTCCACTCACGTAGGACTAACCCCTGGTTTTAACCTGGGGTCTAAAGGTTAAAACTCCCTTTGAGAATACCAGCCACAGGGATAAACAACTGATAGTGTTATTTATAGCGATTAATTTGCAGCTTTACTGTTAAGTCAGATTAATTAGTGTCAAGAAAAATGGTAGCCCCTAGCTACAAAAATAACCCAAAGCTTAATGACAACTACCTCATTCTTCCTTTTAATAGTTGATTTCGGGAAATTTTTAAAACTGCAAAAACAAAGGGTATTTACACTGAAAAATCTCACAATATTGAATACACACACAAACACACACACACAGGAGTAGTTAAAGTAAAAAGAAAGTGCCATTAAATCTTAATGGTTTTGCAATATTCTATCATTACGACTGCCATTTCAAAGAGAGAAAATTAGTTGTATTATTTAGCCCAGTTAGGGTCTAGATCCAAATGCCAGCGAATACTGATTATTTCAATAAAGCCATGCTCTCTCTCTATATGTTCACAAGCCCACGATAAAGTACAATTGCTAATGATTCTTGATACTATCTTACCCTATATGAATTTATGCAAGTCGGTCGCAAAATCCAGGGTAGGGTCGCGATGGGTCATCTCCATACAGAGGGGCTCCAATGTGTGCCGCATTGCAGATCGGCATGATCGGCAGTGCCGCGCATTCGTACATTCTCAGTTTTCGTCTCACAAGTGGTATCCACTCTGATCTCGCGTTTGATAAGTCTAAACATGTGCTAAATTAATCACGTATTATGATCGTTCCTAATACCGGTTTATACTAGGGGAAGTGTTACATATAACAGGTTAGAACTGAAATAAGTTAATGAAGTGGGGTGAATTAGGCCTCTGAAACAGTTACCGAATATTTTATTAGGTCTGGAGAGAAAGAAGGCTCTAACTGTGGCCAATTGAATAGAAATAATTGATACTTGTCAGGTTCAATGCAGTCCTTAAATGGGGTAATGGGGTGTAACTAGGTGTATTGATACCCTATTGTATTTTAAAGGATTTTAAAAGTATTCTTTAAAATTTATTTAAAATTACATGATTTAAAGTAGTTGGATATTTGCCCTCTTGGATTCTTTTCCTGGTTACAGGGAGGGGGCACTTTCCCCATACACTTTGCAATAGGGGCCAATTCCAGATGTTACAAGTGTAGGTATACCCTAATAATTTAATTCAATGTAGTTGATCAATTTTTAAAAGAGACTTTTAAAACTCAATCAAACCAATATAAGACCTTGAACCTCTGTTGAATAAGCATTTGACATTTAGGCCGATTTTGCTGTTATATCTCCATAACGATTGGCATTTTACAGGCAGGTCACCATTAGACTTTTTTACTCCTTACCACCGAACAAATTGAGCATACTAAACGTTATTGGACCATTATTTAAAATTTACCCCGTAGGAAACGTTACCCCCCCTGTGGAAATTGCCGACATTTTCCAGAGGGACGTAACCATGTGGGCCTAAAAACCCTCAAAAGCGTCCTTTCATCAAACCTTTACTTGCCAAAGATTAGTCACAGAATTGATGATTTTGACTTAACTAAAATGCCAAACTGTGCTAGCATGGTTTACGATGAACCATGGTAGAACGTGCCTGCCATGGCCAACTGCACTTGGCCATGCTTTGACCATGGTCAACCATAGGTTTGAGAAAATGGCACCACAGTCCAAAATGAAACCTATGGTTTAATCTAGGTTGGCCAATGGGTCAGCATGGTCATTGTACCTGGTTGACCCATGGTCTGGACTCATGAGCATGCTTTACCATGGTCACCATAGGTTTCAACCATTGACTGAGGTGTCCATTTCTCAAACCTATGGGTGACCATGGTTCAAAAGTATGGCCCAAGCGCAGTTTACCCTGGTTGACCGGGAAGGTGGATGAAACCATGCTGGCATGTTGACTTATTTTGCCTGGGGGTTATAGCAAATCCCTTATATTTCTTGGAAAATTGATAGGGCAGCTTGTTTTAAAGCGCAGTGGTGATTCCTAGAGGAACATGACAAAACAAAGTTGTCTCACTTGAGGACAAAAGATTGCGTTAAGTACTGTGTTGGCAATATGGGAAGCAAAATCAGCCTTTTTGTATAGATCAACAATGCTCCATTATCAAGGTAAAATTTGGTAACATTGTATAATGGGGTTATTGTTTTCGGAAACAGTTTCCAATCACCACCCCCAGCTAAAATTTGAGTAGTTGTATGCAAAAAGCACTAAAGTGAAAACAAAGTAATGTGTGAAACATTTATTAATCTTCAGTCAAAGTTTTGGTTTTCCCCACAAAAAAAAAATGGGGGCCATTGGTATTTGAATGGAATGGGACATTTTGGGAAAAGTTGCATAATTTTTGGAGCCAACTTTTAAACATTTGCAAAGGCATGTTTAACCAATCAAATTGAGTTTACCGATGTGCACAGGATTTTTGAACTTGCATGTACCTTTAGCAAATGCTAAACAATATTCTATCTTTAGGTACTTATTTTATGTAGATGTAAACCGAGTTCATCATCTCAAGACATCAGGGTCACCTGTCTATGGAGAATTATTCCCCCCAACCCGCCGATCCTTAAATTTGAATGCAAATGTGACTCTTTGCCCAATGTAAATTTTTTTTGTAATGTGATGGGAAAATAAAAGAGTACTTGACCTGTGATAAAGTATTTATTGGTTGTGAAAATGTTTTTGGAAATATTAAGCAGGTGTTTTTTTGACCTGCCAAATTCAAAGGGCAACTATAAGAAAATGGCCCAGTGTCCTATATCCCGTGGCACACACTCGGTTGTTTGTGACAAATATTGTGATTGTGTGTGTGTGGGGGGGGGGGAATTCATCATTGGGTAAGGAAATAATAGCAGGAAAAATATTGTTGGTAGTTCTGATAGTACCCTATACAGCTGTGATCAGCAAAGGGGGATTTCACAAACAAGGCATAAACATTGAAATGAATAGGTTGCGGTATAATAGTTTGAATCTTAAACAGCTGTGGAATTGACAATTTCATGGTCCTGCTCAGTCAAATCACAATTAGACTGGGGATTATACTGATTAGATTTTGGACTTATTTTGAGTTAATTATAACCGCCCGCACATTTTGCTACATCGTTGCGCCTCTTGGTTCAATGGTTGTTTCTCGCTAATAAGGGACATAAGTATCATGGAAATCAGGTTGGAAAATACCGTGATTGTAATTTTTTTTAAAGTTTTAAAGAATGCTTCCGGCTCGATCTCTATACTGTGGTATCTGTGCGTTGGTTTCAATTTGTGTTAGAGGACCAATTCCAAACACAGGACCGTTATTCTCTCATTACTGTACCTAAGGTTCATGCTTGTAGGAAAATATATAAAAACTATGAATGTCACAGTTTAAAGCTACGCAGCCCTATCAAATTTTTGAAAACATGTGGGATTCTAGGCCCGCAGAATTTCTCACCCCTACTTATTGATAAACATAATTGACAGTTGTGAATTAGACTGTGCTGGTGTACACTATATTACATGCATTATGTGTGCAGACAACATTACAGTACATACAGGAATTCAATGATGGCATATGATTGCGGCAGACATTGCGTGCGGCACCTGGATGACGGTAAATTGTTTAATTTGAAACTGACTGGGTTGAATCGAAAAGATAAATAAAATTGATGGTTATGAATTCACCAAACTAGTAAATATTAGGTTTAAATGAGCACAGTTGGTTTTGTTGATAAAAGTTTTAAAAAGATGTATTGTTGTTTAAACGGATTTGTATATTGTTTGCAGAATATTTACAAACTTAAGGAACATGCCTAATGAGTGGAAATGAACATGATGATACGAACATGGTACTGGGCTCAGATTATTTGCGGCCTTTGGCCTCATGAGTAGTATTTAAAGAATATTGTAATTTTTTGAAGAGCGACCCCCAAATTTTCAAAAAACAATTGAGGAATTTTACACGGTTGTGCATGGTAACCTGGGCTAAAACTATACCTGTGAATGGGTTAAGCTCTATAATGTCTATGGGTCGCAAACGAAGGAGGATTTTTGTAAATAGAATAATATTATCGGGGAATCCACGATGATTAATAATTCATGGCTGCTGGAAAGGCCTTCCAATATGAAATAGCCGGAAATAGCGCCATGTACGTATCTACGCGCCCTGAGTTGTTATATTGGTTCATGAAAGCACATTTAGAGATCTTTTCTTGAGGGGCACTTTTCACCATGGGACGGACATAAAATTTAGCATTTCCAGCTCTGCCGTTAATACAATCTGGGATCCCATTCTAATTACAAAAATCGATCATTTTATGATAAATACGCATTTTTGCGCATTCTCGTTCGCAGGTGTAGGTTTTCGCGACAATAACAAACGTAGCTGTGCAAAATATCAAATTTTGAAATTGGCGGGCCACTCTTCAAAAATGTGCTAAAATTGCTTTAATAAGGGATCAGATGGTTGGGTTTCTTGAAGAAGAATTTTGAAAAGTCTAGCACAAGAAAATATATGTAATATTATTCCATTCAATATTCAAAGTATTTTCACACTGGTGAAAATGAATAAGTCTGGATGTATTTATCTTTTATTTTACCCAAATGGGACATGATTTTTGAAATGACTGTGAAGGACACATACAGGTATTCTCTAATTATTAAAGGACTAATGGGATTAGTGTCCCTTCAAAGTTATGAACATGAAAGGGGCCAATTCTTAATTCAACAATTTTTTGTACACCCAAATTAAATCCATTTAATTGAGTTCTTTAATGATCCCAGTAAGTTGCCAGTGGCAGCACCAAAACGTCTTTTCTTTTCTGGTGGGGAGGGGGGGGGGAGGTGGGATGGGAGAAAAGTGAAATGGTGAGGTGGTAAAAAGTCTTTTTTTGGACTCAAAATACAAATTTTGTTTGCTAATTGCTGATTTTTGTGGCCCAATGCTATTTTGCTAAAGTCTGTCATTTTTCTGAGGCCTGGAGGCAAATGGGGGGGGGGGGGGAAGAGAGAGAAGAGGAGGGAGAGAGACGAGGAAGGGAGAAACAATTGGGGGAATTTTCCAGATAGATAAAAGTTGTATTATTTGTCATTTTTTCATTTGTCATCCTGAAATTTCAGCCTCTAAATTCAATTTTTCAAGATGAAACACTGAAAAATGTTTTCATGGTGAATCATCAATATAAGCACAGTGGTGAATAAAGATTGCAAATGTATAATTGCTTATTCCATCAAAACAGCAAAGTTGGTTTCCCACTGTGTATAGTTTTGTGGTGAGCGTGGGGTATGCAAAGTGTCAGGTGTCTTATCAGGTAGAGCACACAACTACACACCAAATGGGAAACAAACACCTTTAGTCAGGTATGCATTTATTTTAACCCCAGTTCTCATATTTGTAAAGACCGTAAACCACTAGGTATAAGCCCACCTAGGGGATAAGCCCCACCTCCAATTTTTAAAGAAAATACAGAGCTAGCATACACTCGGGTATAAGCTCAGGTGGTAATTTTAATTCAGGAAACAATGTTGTCCGTTAATTTTAAAAAAACAAAACTTTTAAAACTTGACGATTCTATAGAGCTATAAATTTAGGGCCTAATACATTTTGCAGGGGCGGGCCAGCCGAGAAATCCAATTTCAGACGTCGCCATATTGTTTAACACGTTAAAAGCAAAATCTTGACGAAAAATTCTGAATTTTTTGTATGTTGTCAAGGACTATTTTCTTATTCCAAAACCATTGAGTTGAAAAATCAACTCCACTGGAAGGGTTATTTCTGATTTTTTTTGGTATGAATAACGAACAAGGACGAGGTCGTATGTGGGTCACGGGAACACCCATGACCAACCCACATCAAAACACCCAAATTGGTTTGTGATTTGCACTCAGTATTGCTGTAATTCTTTTGACATTTTAGGTGAGTTGCTATATAATGAATGAGGCTTGGCCGCCACCGCCTGATACATTGGGAATGTGATGCGAAAATTATTTTTTAATGTTTTAATATCTGCTACAACTAAAGTGTACTATATTAAAATGGTATCTGGTGAATAATATGCTCTTGAAATGATATTGTAATTTTGTATGTGATATTTGCTCCCAAGTTCTAGCCCCTCCCCGGGTATAAGCCCACCTCTATTTTGAAGTAAAGCTTTCCTTTTAGGGAGGTGGGCTTATACCCGAGTGCTTATGGTAATATCAGGCAGCGCATTAGTATCTCCCATGTACTTATGCGCCACATAATTTTCTTGTCTACTGAGATTCATTCTACTCAGACTTCTTGAGAATATTTACTAAAATTATTGAAAATATGCATTACCTTTATTGCAACTAAGTAATAATAGCTAATAATGATGATTTAAAAATTAATTTTGAAAATTGATTTTGGAAAGCCATTGCATTAAAATCCTGCTTCAGAAGAGAAAAATGAAATATTATACCAGCTAGACCCAAACCTCCTCAAGTTACAGGTATAAGACATAGCCTATGGAAGAAAAATGGGAAGATGCATGTAAGAAGACATAAGATCTTTGTCCCATATTGCATTGCAATACACCAAGACAACCTCTGAATCCATCGCATTAGTAATAAGGGTTCAGTGAACCAGTGATGGATATCGGAATATACGTGTGGTAGTGGTTATTGCCATAACCCATAAGTATATCGATAATGCAAAACACATGTTGCTTAGAGTAGGTGATGCAGTTTTTGTTGGCTGTAGTAAAAGTAAAAAATAGTGTTGAGATTGGTTTGAAATGTGTAGTGTTTGAAATTTGAATTAATGACCTGTATAATTGTCTATTATTCATGTGTGCTTGGTTTGAAATTTATTTTTAAGACTGTTATTTTAGAAATATGGTGTAAAATAACTAACAGTGTGGATTTCTCATGCACAAGTAATTTTGTGTGATTGGCTGAGAAAAAAAAATCTATTTTGCTTGTACTTGAAATAATATAATAATTATGAAATAGTGCAGCATAAGTGCAATAACTGCATAATCTGATTTTAAATTTGGGACAAGAACGACAAAAACATTGTGTATGTGCGTATTCTTTTCTTTCCTCTATGCGTCCCTGGCGACCACGGTATAGAGCATTTTTTTTGCTCCCCTATCCATTTTTTTGTGTCACCACTGCCCAAACCCAACATAACCCAATCCCAACCCCAACCTGACCCAACCCATACCCCTTGCAAACTGCCCATACCTCAATCCTTATCCCAACCCCATACCCAACCCAACCCCCAAGGCGGCCCGCGGGCCACATCCGGCCCGCCAACCATTGGTTTTGGCCCTCAACTTCCTCTTAAATATAAAGGAAAACATAAGAAATTCAGGTGTATTTGGCCCTCGAGTATGGGAACTTTAAAATATATTCAACATTCCCTGGCCCTTTCAGCTAATATAATTGAGATACCCAAACCCAATCCAGCCCTACCTCATTGCCAACCAAACTTTAACAGGCCCACACTCCAACCTGACCCCACCCCAATTTCAAACTCAATTTCAACCCCAACCCAACTTCAACCCATACCTCAACTTGTACACCTACCCAATCCAGCAACAACCCAATGCAATCCCAGCTCAACCCCCAATCCACACCCCAAAACATATATCCCAACCCAAACTCAACCCATACTCTTAATCGCAGCCCCAACCTCTGTCTTTCATTTGAAGCTGGGTTGATGCTGGATATTGAAGTCAGATTTTCTTTGGCCTCAAAGACTAATAGGCAAAACTAGCGGTGCAGCAAGGTTATTAAGTTGTGTAGATGGCAAGCAAATTTGAGGCAGTCAAAACACAGTAATACATAAAAATGTGTTTCAGTAAAAAATTGAAAGAAAACATACAGAATGGCAGCAATGGCTACTCTACTTGCTCTGGTCTTGGTGTCCAAACATCAGCAATGAGGCCTGTATAGTTAGTGCTGCAGCACCAACCATTTTAGGAGAGTGGTACCGGGGCCGGAATAATAACATTTGTCATCATAGCTAAAATTGACCGTAGGGATGTGGAGTTCATGAAAACGGGTGATGACAACATTAAAAGTGGTGGCAATTTGCATACGACGGCATTTTCCAAAATGGAAGCCATCTTAAAGCCAAAAACACCTAAGAAGACAGTTTTGGTATAAAAAGTGTTTTTTTCTGGGTCAAGGAGTTCAAAACAATTATTCCCCAAACTATAAAATGTTGCATGTGCCGATATTTCCAAGATGGCTGACATTTTATTGACACAAACCTTACATTTCTTAATATATAGCCTATGAAGATGATTGTGATGGCAAATTAAAGATTTTCTGGGTCAAGGAGTTCAATAAAGTTATTTACAAAACTGTCAGATGAATATAAAAGTAATGGCAGTTTTCATACGTCACTATTTTCCAAGATGGTCAACATATAAAAGACAAAATCGTTTATACCTCGTGCTATACAGCACCTAGGATGACGATTTTGGTGACAAAGTGGATGTTTTTTAGGTCAAGGATTTTAACAGCAATATTCTAAAAACTGTCAGATGACTCGTGAGTCATGTTATTCATGGACTACATATGTGACACCCAAAATAAGACACCTTGATTAATCTATATGTATTCACCCAAAACATACATCTGAAATTGCATAGGAATTTTGATATTTAGGCCTGTATTATTTTAATAGAAACTATTATTTGTTTGTGTCAGATATGTCAAGAGTAAAATGGCACCAAATTTCGAACAATTAAATGGTCATGGTCACGTGCACAACTATTGGTAATCAATGTTTTGGGGTTTTTCGTTCATAGGGGCCATAAAGCCCAGTTAGGAGGTTCTAAGGAGGAGTTACTGAGGATTCTATGTTGGTATTAATTATCAAGCATCTGGGTTAATATATTTTATCACTTTGTCACATTAAGCTGACATTGCAGTAAGTTAAAACTCTTGGGTACTGTACTTAAAATTTGGGCTATCTTGGAAAAGTGACAAATGCAAATAATAATCACTTTTATATTCATCCTACAGTTTTGAGAATAGTTTTATGAACTCCTTGACCCGATAAAACACTCATTTTGACCCAAAATCATCTTCTTAGGTTATATAATAAGAATATACTGTTTTTCTTTGACGAGATGGCGGCCATCTTGAAAAATAGCCATGTATATAAATTTCATGAACTCAGACAATTCTGGCAATTGATATTGAATCTCTGACCCAGACAACATACATGTCAACACTAAGTACCATAGTGTGCTATTATCTTAAAATGGCGCCATTTTGGAAAATGTGGTTATGCAAATGCCATCATTTCATTTTGTCATCACTATTTCATGAACTACACAACCCAATGATCGATTTTAGCTATGTTTGCAAATATTATTACGGCCCTGGTGGTAGAAATCTAAGGCCCAGGGCGTCGCTAGACATTTTGTCAGGGGGGGTGTTAAAGTGAAAAATGTTATTGCTGCAGTAAGAGTCCTCGGAAGCGTAGTGAGCGAAAAAACATACAAACTAACGGCGCACGGTTCGGGTCCACTTAAGGGCCGTTGAAATTGTCCTAAGTAGATGCTCTTACAGACAATTTTTCTGATCTTTTGAACTGCACACCGCAGGTGTCTTGACGCAAACCGGAACGCCCTGAATGGATGGGGTACAGTGGCCCGCTTTAGGTCCCCTGCAGGGTGCAGGGGCAGAGCCCCTGCCGGGGTCCAGGGGGCGGAGCCCCCGGAAGCTCTTGGATGAGATATTCAAAGAACCTTCAAAATGACCACTGTTTCAGGGGTATTCAAAGTAAAGCCCAAGTAAAGACTGGTTTCACTTTGATCACTGAGACGGGCAGTATACATGTATAAGCTGTACTGACCAAAGAGACTTGCATATCGAGTGACAATTTTTTAATGGTGTGGTGCAGAGGCAGAGCCCTTCTGGGGGGCCAGGGGGCGAAGCCCCCGGAAGGTCTCTTGGATTTCAAGCTATTCAGAACATCAATATACCACTTTTGAGGGGTTAAAGTAGCCAATGGAAAGAAAAGGGAAAGGTTTCTACTTGGCTCACTGATACAGGCAGTATAAGCTTGTACCGACGAAGGGGAACTATACACAGTATAGCTAGCGCCAATGTCTTTAACGGATGCGGTGCATGAGCAGAGCCCATTGCGGAGTTCAGGGGGGGGGGGGGGGAGCGGAGCCCACGGAACCTTCTTGATTTAGATATTAAGAAAGGTTATTTTTGAAGGGTAAGTTTTAGTAATTAATTCAAATGACAGCCCGTAGGCATATAAGGTTATGGTGATGGGGGCTAGGGAATTCAATCCCTACCAAATTTTTTCTTGAACCACTTCAGCAGCTCACCGACTGAAAATTCCCCTTAAATACTGGTAAACCAAAAATTGGGGATGGCCCGGGCTCCCCTCGTGTTTTTATCAAAATTTATTTTTAAAAATTTTGATCACAAGTACTTTGGCACATTAACAATTTCATGAGTTACGTTGGTTAGATTGGAACAAAAATCTAATTGGCTTGAGGGGGAAGCAAAATATTTGTGAATTTGGAATTATGCAAGTCTGGAGTTCAAATATCATGCAGTTCTGATGCCATTTCCTTTTGTTCATTCTTAATTCCCCCTTCTCTTTTTTTTCTCTTCTTCTTTCCCTCTCTTTTCTCTTTATCTTTCTTCTCTATCTTCCCTTTTTCTTTCTCTTTTTTGAGGAGCGCTGGGGGGTGTTCCACCCCCCCACACCCCCCCTATGGCGACGGGCCTGCTAGGCCCTTTTTCCTGATTGCTGCCAGCACTAAGTGAGCATTATGTACTTGGAGAAAATATTGAATGGTTGATTGATGGCAATACTTGAGTCACATCAAGTGAAAATTGACTCCCAATAAAGGAGATGATTGGTACTTAAGAATTGGACATGTCCAACCTTTGCTGAGTGACAGCAGTGAATAGCAAGTGTTTCTTGGCCAAAAATATGTTAATTCAAAAAGGACTGGTTGTTATGACGGTCTCGGTAGCTAGGTCAGAAATTACCTTCAAACACAAAGAAAATGAGCCTTGTGCACAGTGTCTGAATTTTATATAATATAACAGATTTAATGATTTGTAATTGGTCAAGAATTGGTATGTCCAAAACAACTTTACATAAAATACACAACTATTTAAGATTTACATGTATATACTAATGTAAACCAAGAATGTCCATTAATCTCCACAAGAAGTGTTGCAGTTCAATGATTGATATGTCCTCACTCCAAAAGAAGCATGCAAAGTCCAATATTAAATCCTCAGGAATTTCCATGGAATCTTCTTAGTCCTGAAGGGAACTTTGTCAAGCAGTTCAAGACGTTAAGGATAAATAAGTCCCTCGACGATAATAAATCCACAGTATTAGTCACGGAAATCACCACGATTTCTATCTGTCCACAATTTGGAATCTTATTTTGATTCCCAGCACTTTTTACGACAGTAGAATAATTACAGCAACTCTGCTCACATGGAATTAAAATCCTGGCACTAGGGACTTGATGTCTGCTCCTAAGCAGAGTAAAAACTAGCTATCTTCTAGCTAATTGTTACTAGTGGATGCTGGCATAGAGTCTCCAGTGATAGGCATTTAACTACTCACGATAGATTCCCCTTTCTAGCAATACATCATTACATCATTCTTAATATAAAACAAACCTTATATAGCTGCCAATCGGAATTCTCACCCGAATACATCACTCATATATTTTATAACTTTATGGGGGAATTCCCAGATCTTGCAATGTTTGATCTTTTTTAAAGCATACACAAGCTCTAAGTTAGCATCCTGTGGGGAAATTCCCACTTCCCCTATAGTGCAATCTAAAACAGGTCACTTAGCAAACAAAATAGGGGTATTCCCCTTTCTCTCTTGATAAGAAACATAAACATACTTTTCCCGTGAGAAATCTCTTCTCAAATAAAATGAGGAAAATAATATTTTAACAGAAAAGGGGGCCAATAACATGGCCATGTAATGGGGCCACTTAATATAACATCAGTATATAGAGTGTTAAAACTTTGGGTATTGGTAATTCAAACTGCATTATTTTTAAATGTGGATATTGTTTGAGCCATATCTCTGTTACCATATGTGATTGATACAATAAGGTATTAAAGGGCATTTCATGATCCACAGCCTCGTCCTCCAACTTACCTAAAAAACTTGAGATTTTTATATCATCTGAACTGTTGGCCTAAGTATAGCATGTGTGCTTAAAGGTGCTTGTTCTGATTTATGTCTGTTGTCTTCTCTACTTGATATATAGAGCCTGGCACATGCATATACACCCCATCAAGTACTGTGGGAAACACACTTGCAGTTTTCAGTGATGGTAGAAGCAATAATGCATTGCAAAGCCCTATTCAATACTGTGCTAATATTGATGTTTATATCTTGGCAATGAAATGGATTTGAGAGCTCAAATTTCAGGATGACAATGAGAAAAATACGGCCTTTCATCTGATATCAAAATTGATACTACTTCCGGGTAACACACACCTTTAATTTTAAGTGCAAATTTGATCTACCCTGGCAGAAATGTGTAATTTTGTATTTCCTAAAATTACAACATAGTGGCCTCATAACATCAAAATGCTTCGACAAAATCCCGGGACAAAATCAACCAAAATTTTGAATTAACCTTTTCTTGGGGATATCTAGTGAACCGTAAAACATAAGGTGCTAGGATTGCAAAATGTACATTTAAAGAGAGACATAAGGATATTTCCAAAAAATGAGCTACCAATTTCTTTCTTTTTTTTTTTTGCATCGTTAGAATACATAGCAATGTACCAAATCATGCCTGAAGTGAATAAGCCACAAATGCTTTTTTTATGTAATGAAACATTGATTTAGTATTTCCTGTCTTGCATGACAGAAAATACATACATGCTTCTCTATAGGGCTGATTTGGATTTTGGAGGGTGTTCTGCAGCAGGGAGAGCGTGGCGCACTGGTTCAGGTATTCGCCTTTGGTGCAGAAGGTCCCTGGTTCCAGCCCCGGCGGGGCCATTTGCTGGGATTTAATTGGGTACTAAATTCTGGATTTACATTGTAAGTACTATTGGTTGATTAAACTGGAAATCCGCTCTCCCCATGGTTCATTTGGACTTGGGGAAACGAACCATGAGAATACCCCGTCCTTCGGAGTGGACGTTAAGCCGTTGGTCCCATGTATATATGGAGATTGAGGCCTGTATATGTTATCGCAGCCACCCAGTGGGCAATTGACGCTGGAACGTCGAAAAGACGTCGAGAGTTTTAGAAATTTACACACTATTTATGTCGAAAATGCAAATCGATTTGACGTCGTTCTTAAAACGTCGATTCAATTTGCATTTTCGACGTAAATTTATAAAAAACGTCGACCTGTTTTTGACGTGCCAACGTCGTTTCGACGTCGCTCTAAACGACTATGCCCACTGGGCAGTTTCGATAAGAGTAGGGCGGAAACCCCTGGCTGTCCCAATTCGTCCTGGATCCCTGGGCATCACTGGAAGCAGTGTCTGAACACTGAATGATCTACCCAGGCTAAATAAGACAAAAAAATAAATTAAAAAAACAATCAAATGAAATTTAGATTTTTATCTTCAGAAAATGTCTTTGTGTCCCTTAAAAGCTAAAGATAAAATCCCAAACTTTTCTATTATTTTAAATCCGACATCGCCCACTGATATCCTCTGGTAATGGCCAGACATATGAATGATAGGAAGGAATAGAAAATGTCAGTAGCATGCAGTGTGTAGAATTGTCAAGCAATACTATATTCTATTGGAAGAATAAATTAGACTGCCAGTCAATGTCATGCAGGCCCACTCAACAGCTTTGTATTTAATTTTTTAATGTAATTGGCTTAAGCTGTAGGTGTGGAAACGGTATACCTGTGATCCAGGGTCGTAGCAGCATACATGATGGGGGAGGGGGTAACCAAGCTGTGGTGTTTTTTTTTGATGGGGTGGGACCAGCGACTTTTTGTAATATTGGAGGACACAATATTTTCTGAGAATTTATCTAAATTTGCTCCTGAATGCTTGCAGAAAACCTTTTGAGAACATTTCAAAGGTTTATTGGACAAATTTAGTAAACAAGTAGAGTTTTTGTGTCATACATGATAGAAAATACTACATATATAATTTTGTTACATAATGTGGCTTATTCACTTCAAGTGTGATTTAATACATTGGTAAGCACCTTTTTTCAAAAAATTGGTTTAAATGGATTTTTTTTCCAATTTTTACTTCGATGGAGGAGGGGGGACCTGAATATGTCACAGATGTGATCTATTGAATTGCAGTGTTAATATGGCTATTGATATAAAGTAGGTCAAAGTCAAGTGTAAAAATTGACTATCAGCCCACTCTTTATTACATAACGCATGGAAAATTGACACTGAACACTGTCGCCTTTTGATGAAAGGTAAATATGGAGTTAATTAGTTGCAAACTGGGGAGCACTCGTTAAGCATCCTAAGCATATGAAAAAGCAATCATCGATGTAGGCCAGCTCGATGGTAGCTTACCATGTGGAAACATCGCATGCAGCCAATTTAGGGATCTGGGAATACGCAGTATTTGTGAGGTGGCTGTAAGGGGGCATGGCAGGTTTTTTTTATTTAGCCTGGAATCCTTTCTAACCAGTGATCTAGAGATGCCTAAATAATTAAATTAATAATGCTGCATTTACTATGCCATTAACTTTACTTAATATTTAGATTTGGAATGGTTATGTTTCTAATGAACTAAAATTCCCTCAAAGTAGTTTAACCGGAAATTATCCATGTCTTGAAATAACATAGTTTATCATGATTAAATTAGCGACCCCCAATCTTATATAGCTTACTGTACTGGTGAAGGTGGATTACTTTAAAGGAGAAAATCTCAAAGTAGAGTCGTAAATCACAGTGGAGAGAGGTTAACTTTAAGCTACATCAAAAGAGAGAGGTAAACATCAAAGTGAAGAGGTAGAAATAAAAGTGGAAGGGTTAACCTTAAAGTAGAAAAAACTCAAAACTAAAGGGTTAAAGCTCAAAGGGATGGTAAAAGTAAAAATGTAATGGTTAACTTCAAAGTATACTTAATAGTAAGCTTCATATTGGAGGGGTAACCCTAAAATGGTGTAAAAACATGAATGTTTTTGTACAAGCATATAGTGGAGAGGTAGACCTCGGAGTGTAAACTGGAGCTAAGGGTTAACCTCAGAGTAGAGGGGTAAATGTCAGATTTAGAGGGCAAATCCTCATAAACTCAAGAGGAGAAGAAGCTTTAGAAGTTGAGAGGTATCCCGAAAGCAAAATTACACTCATGGTCCAATTTTTCATATATGTGATGTTTTCTCCCTCATATGGAAGCAATATTGCCAAAAACATTGTGTTACAAATTTTTAGTTAAATCAGTCCAGCCGTTTGGATAGCAGAAACAAAAATGTGTAGTAAATTGACCCATAGGATAGTCTGTGTTAATTAATGTAGTTGAACATATTTGGAGACATTTTTGTTCAAAACATCAAAAGGAAGCAAACGTTTAAGGCCTAAAACTTCACTGGGTTATGAGGAAAAATATATACTTTCTTCCAATACCAAAATCTAAAATTCCTGATGGAGTAAGTGTGGGACGAGGCTGTTGATGAAGACACCCACCTTTGATGACTCCATCATGTGGTTTAGTTTAGTCCTTGCTGATATCTTCAAGATCTGGAACTAATGCATCATGCCATGGCTTCCTTGATCATTCAGATATGTTCAGTTATTGTATATCTCTCATCTGAAATTATATAAATAAATAAAAGAATAAAAAAAAGAGTGCAAAGTTCACACCAACCTAGTGATATTGTAAAATTTACTCCAAAGATAAAATCGCATAAAAATGAAATTTCAATCCATATGTGGACCCAAACAAAATCTGGGGACTGCTGCTAGGGGAATTATCACAATTTGTCTGGTGTCTCCACCTCTTCAGTGATGTCATAACATGTATCTCACAGTCAAGAAATCCCCGCCTTTGGGCATCCGGGCGACGTAAAAGAGCCAGCGCTTCAATTTAGCGCGAGCGTTAACTCGGCGAACCAACAAATCGCGTGCTGGCGTTGGCCCTACACAAAGGTAGAGACACGGACTATATGGATAGTTTGAGGAAAAATTAATTCTGTGATGATTTCCTATGGCAGGAATCAATGTAAAGTGCTTTGAGCTTATGAATGCGCTTATAAAGTTATGTTATTAGTTTAGTTATACCAAAGTTTAAATCCAGGTTTTGTCCCCAAAACGAGGGTGGCCGGATTACCTCACACTCAGCAATACAGCTGCAATACTGCTGTGTGAGGATTATTGGAGCAAAAGGTAATTGACCGTATGCCCTTCCTGACGCCAATCCACAGTTTTCGGAGGTGGGCCTAGCCTTTGGGCAACTTACACCCACTAGGGCAAGGCAGCATGTGATGGATGGCCGCCAGGCTCTCCAGAGCCGACACCCTCGTAGGTAGATCTTCTTTTCATTGACCAGGGAACCAGGCTTACCCTCCTCATCAGATTTTACTTAAAAAAAAAAAATCCGATGGCCCGGGTGACGGTTTTAGCCGCCGTCAACTCGGCCCTGGAACAGGTAGTACTGGTTACCAGGATACCAGTAGCCAGGCCCTCAAAGGAAACCTGAACTTGACATGTGAGGAAACCTTGACATGACCTGTCATTTACTGCATTATATTTTTTTCTATGGAATTTCACTCAAAAAGTTTGAAATTTCACTTGGTATCATCAGTGATATCTTAAAATGGAAATTCCAAAAATTGGACAGCTCTACAAAGGTAAATAATGCAGCAAACTGTCATGTATAACCATGAGACTAATCTATAGCCTCTGTTAACGTCCATGTACTGAATAGACATCAACATGACACTACACTTTGAAAGAAGCAAGTATCATATTGACTGTTACAAAGTAATACTTAATCATCTTGAATTATTAAATAATGATGGCGTTCATGGACCATTGTAGATACTTTGCTGGCAGCCATTTTTATTTGATTATTTATGGTTAACTCTCATGGTCCTGCAAGCGACTATAGTCTCTCCGAGTCCAAAAGTTTTAATTCCCCCCCCCCCAAAAAAAATGTCAAATTTCCATGACCAAAATCAACATAAGAATGCATTCTAATGAGTCCAAACAAGCCTAGTCTTAGGTCAGTGGCTTTTGAGATGGCTTCCCAAATGACCATGTCATTTGGGAAGCCATCTCAAAAACCACTGACTTATGTGATTATAGCCAGGGATCCTAAATAAATCGGGATAGGACACTCGATCAACGAAGTGATGCATACTGCACACTGATCTGCATGAAATCCGTTACTTATGGATCACCGGTCGTACGTGGCGCTGTTCCGCTACGCATTCCCGATAACGTCATACTGCATAAATAATCAGGTTACTTATCGTACATGGTGGCGCTATTGCTATGGCAATAATATTAATCATGAAAAGAAAAGCTAAACATTTTATTTTTTAACATGTTGAAAGTAATTTTTTCTAAATGTATTAAAGAAGGCCATCAAAATTTAGGGTTGGGATTTATTTCGTTTTATGTAAAATTACGATATAGGCCTACATTATGCATTTACACTCTTCGTTAAGGTGGTATTAGATAATTTTTCAACCGGCGGTGATTAAACATTTTTGGCTTTTCTTTTCAAGATTCATCTCACTGCATTACTATGCCTGCGAATCGTCTATGGGCATTTGTACACAGTGTCACCCGCCTGTTATAGCCTACACAGAACCTACCAGCATTGCAAGGGTTAACAGAAGTATACTATATGCCATGGGACTGTGCATCTTGTATTTTATTTGACAAATGTATAACTGGCTCTCACAAATCCCGAAACATGCTGCTAAATTTAGTAGCTTTCAGTTTTGAGTTATGGACCCTTTTAATGTGACAGTATTGAAAAAATATGACTATTTTGGATTTGGGTTTTGACATTTTGGGATACACTATCACATGTTCTTTTTAAAAAGTGCAAGTATGTTAAGGTTATTAATAATTTGCTCTTGCAAGTTTATTGATCCCATTTACTCCTTATCTGTGAATTTGAATATCTACTTAATCATTCATCTTCTTCAAATTCTTAGGTTGAAAATTATAAGAACCTTCAAGTTAAGATTTTTTCAAAGAACCAAATGTGATATAGGAACAAATTTAATATCAAACTTTTAAACACAAAAATATTGAAGATTATGATCATTTAAAGGTGCAATGAGAAATTTCACATAAAAGGCACTATTATATTGAAAATGTAAAAATTCTGATTTTTGCACTAATATAATGCTTTCTATTAAAATATCCTCTTGGGAAATGATTAAGCTGAGCCTTTTTGTGCAAAAATTGTGAAATTTCTAATTTACTATAGAAGAAAATACTAAATTCAGCTTATGTTTTAAATTTAAATTAAGCAAATAAAAATTGCCTTTTGTTTTCACTTTCAAAGCATTTTTAGACAAATACACAGTAAGAAATCTATATAAAATCACTACATATGACACAATATATGGATGCCCAAAATGTTGAACCGTTTAAAAATCCCAATGTTCAAAATTTACTATATGTTTTGATTTTGTTGGAGCATGTAACAAATAAACATTAGTTAAACATGAATGCAGAAAGGCATAATGAAAGTAAAGAGTAAATATGAGAAAATTTTTGTCCTGTATAATATCAATGCAAACCCAGTGAGGTATGGTTGTACATATACACAATAACACTTGAAATCCATCAGCTCAATGTCACCAGCGAGGTTTAATTGACCCGATTTCCCGAATTGTTACGTTTGGGAGCAAAGAAAATCAATTTGATGTGAAATATAGATGAGTCTGTCTGAAACCAAAGCATTGTTAACAATATCAAAGGAAGTATAACGAATAACATGTACGCGTACACAATCGGTAGGCAGATGGTGTATAGAAGTACTTTTACCCATTTCACGTTTTGCGTCTATCAAATTATCTTCTGAACGTAGACTTCCAAGTCTGATAATTGTGTGCATTACAACTGTACTACAAACATGGTATCGCCCAACACTAGACGTAATTAATTACCTAGGGTAAAGCCACAGTGCACCGAGAATCTGCAAGTGAGAAATGAACATATTAGTAGACAATCATAGGGAAATTAACGCGTCTACAAGCAAAAGAAATTGACGAAACAAGAATTGGAAATAGTTGATTGTACGCAGGGCTGATGATGTAGTCTGCAAAACTAGCATGCATAAAAGGGCCAGACATTCTAGGCTAATATATCAAATAAATTATTGATTTTTTATGGTTATGGAATACCTCTCTCTGCACGCAATCAATTTTTGCTTAAATTAGAAAGCTAAGTGGCCAAGCTGAATAAAAAAATATGTAGTCTGGTATGACTGCAAATTGAACTTGGGTCCAAATCAAATCAAGTCTTGCATTTCTGTTTCGCTAAATCCATATCGGAATCCCCAAGTACATCACAAAATAATTTCCCCATGCCAGCAGTTTAGTCAAATTTTATGATATGGGCTCTGCATCATCAGAATTAGTCAATACAATAGTTATTAACCCTTTGTGCACTGCAAATGACTGTAGTTGCTAAAAGTTTTAAGAAGTTTAAATTGTCAAAAATGTCAAAATGATGCATTTTCATGAGCTTATTTGGAATCAGCATGAAAAATGCATTCAAATGAGTCCAAACAAGCCTAGTCTTAGTTCAGTGTTTTTTGAGATTGCTTCCAAAATGGCCACAGGTCATTTGGGAAGCCATCTCAAAAAAAAAAAAAAACAACAACAACAACAATGGCTCATGTATTACAACCTATACAGAATCTACCAGAGTAGAAATTAAGGGTTCAAATATAACCTCTCTACAATACATTTTTAACATTTTAAATATTGAAAATCTGTCCCGCAAAGGCAATTTGTTTCAGATCACTAAAAAATTCAGGTCTCAAAAATAATTTTACATTGTGCGGTGCCCGCTTAACCCTGTAGGCTTTATTTATAGGAATTTTGGCATGCCATTTTACTACATCTCACTGGGTGGCTTGTTTTTCTTTCACTAACCGTGCTAGGTTCTATACATGTGTGCTGTGGGCATCAAAACAGAATAGCACAGACACATCAATAATGCTAATATTTATATGTGTACGGTGGGGTACCTTAATATCTTGGTAGATTTGTTATTTTTTATTGGTATTATGCTTTGGGCTGAGGTTATATTAGATTTGGTTATATAACAAACCTTGTGATTACTTAATAGATACTCATAACAATTTGTAGATGCAGAGATGTTATCCCTCAATACTCTTATAATATTTATCAAAGCACATAAAACTGATGTGGTAAAGATTCCACACCACTAAATCTGGTCTGGTCTGGCACATTCTGGCCAAAAAGTGTCTAGAAAAAAGTAAAAAAGGGCCAGGTCTAAGTTAAAATTGAAAAATAGTAAAATCTAGAACTTCCTGGGCATATTTTGTTCTGAATAAGTTATTTTATTTTTAATTTACATATTGAACCAATGGAAAACAGAAAATATTGTTTGTGGCAACTATGTGAGCTCCCAAGAAATCTTCAGTAGATAGCAGAATATCGTCGGCCGCGTCACATAGTGACGTATTCAACATTTTGGACTTTTTGGAGAAATTTGGCATGTACGTTTGTTTTGTACTATTCTACATTTTCACCAAATTTTAAACCTCAAAGTGGCTTAATTAGTAAAATATTAATTAAAAAATTGTCCGCATCACATAACGACATATTTTTAGAAAATCTATACTGTGCAGGCCCATAGCATCGTGTCTGCATTTTGAAGTATTCGCCGCGTCACATACAGACGTATTTGTGGAACGTATTTTGCAGTTCACAGTAGAATTGGTATTTTGTCGGTTTCACATAGTGACGTATTTGTGCAAACGCGTCACATAACGATGTATTTGCGTGTCGTATTTGTTATTTAGACGTTGAAATCCCTATTTTGTCGTTTTCACATAGTGACATATTTTATTTAACATCATCTTTTCGCATATCTAAATAAATTGGAAGCTGATTAGTTAAATATATTTGAAATTTAACTTATTTCGGAGTTTAATTAACAATATGGGGCAAATTAAAATCGCAAAATCTTCAAAGCCGTTTTTTTCGAAATGCGTATTTTGCAAATACGTCAGTATGTGACGCGGCCAACGATATGCATAGGACAATACTAATTTCTTGCTCAGTTAATTATAAAATGATGAAATTATTCTCATGAAATGATCTAAACATGTGACCATGGGTTGAAATAGACATGAAATGCCTTAATTTCCAAATCTGAGGGCTCTCCATATAAAGAATTGAATTTGATTCTACTGTCAAAATAAAAAAGAAGTCAGTCAAAATATTTTGAGATGAGAAAAATACAAGGTTTCCAATGGTACTAAAATCACAGGTGTGCTAGGGTCGAGGCTGAGGATTACGTAGTGCCCCTTTAAATTGTGCAGTTGTATCGGTTTTATGTTTTATAATGTGCCAGTGTGATGTTTTGTAATATGTTGAATTATATGAGCACCATAAACTCTTACATGGAGGATTTGCTTAAATGGAGCATTTAGTACAGGTGTGCCAAGGTGCTAATCCTCTAAGCATTCAAATTCTAAATATGAAATGTTTGGCAAATTGAACCACTTTTTTGTCAAATATTCAAGAAATGTCTGCCACTGCACATAGGTAATATTTGTTTGCAAGTAGTCATGTACACCATATGCTAGAATATGTAACTAAACTAAGGACACTGCCAAGAAAGGGCCTTGAGTGATCATGTTTTTAAAGACATCAGTTAAATCACAGTATATATGGGGTGTACAGAGTCTCGGGGGGGGGGGAGAAGTTGATTTAATTTTCAAACAGCACGCATGACTTTGCAATTTACATCCCTTGCTCAGATCTCGGCATTATTTACAAGCACAGATGGGCTTAAGCCTACACGTAGACAGCGCACAGATGTGAACAGGTCTACATCATAAACCGATACGATGCTTGTGTTTTGATATTTGAGCTCATTACTGGCATTTGTATGGATGATATACTTTATCAAGCATTCGTGAGAGTTAAGATAGGCTTGCTTCATGACGATGTCAAAGAAAATGGCGACAGCTAACAGATGTGTTTTTAACCATGGGACGTTATGTTTCATGTCATGATGTGATGAAGAGCCTTTTACTTTTGTTGAAAATGGTCAAAGTTAGATAAAAACATGTTGTTTTATTAGGCATTAGTGTATAAAACACACTCTCAGTGATTCACTCCGAAAGAGTAAATATGTTATTGACAGAAAAGGAAGAGAACAATGATGTTCAAAGATATGAATCTCCGTTCAATCACATGTTCTAGTAAGTGTCCATATGGACAGTAATGACTAAAATATCCAATTTTGTCCTTATTGGGTTGCTTTTGGTCTTATCATTTGTAGGGTACATTAGGGTACTTATACTTGTTGCAGACATGCAAAAATCTGATTTTTTTTCTATTGGTATAAATCTAATACCCGGGTCTGGCTTCAATAGAGGTCCGCACCTGCAGGTGTTAATGTAACATTAGGATTGGTGTTAAAGATAGTTGGTGTAATATCCTACATCAAACTAGATTGGTTATTATTACTTTTGCTGCTTTTTCATGAAGTCCACCAAAGTGCTGTCTTAAGCTATTTTAGATATTGTTTTGACACCATAGACAGTGTTAATCAGCTTTAATTAACACTGGCAAGCTTACCACCTGTTTAGTGTTGCCTATTTAACACCAGAGTTTTTGCAGTGTATGATATAATTATCCAATTGAAATGTTGTATAAAAAGCAAAAATATGTATCAAAATGTGTATCAATGTGTATCAAAATGTGTATGGGTAAACACCATTTCAGAATGACGCAATGTTACCTTTTTGTTCATAAAATCTAAAGGAACCATTTCTCTAGCCTTAAATTTTTCTGGGGTTATGAAGGAAATGTGAGCTTTCTTCCGATACTAATATCAAAATTCAAAATCAATGTAAAGGAGTAAAGGTAGGGGATGAGGCTGTCGATCAGGTCACCTACCTTTATGGGTGCCATAAAAAAGAAACCTTGGGTGCTTGGCTATTTAATTTTTCATTGCTATTATAAACATATGATCAGCCTCACAGGTATATGGCTTTACTTTTACCCTATTTATATGCGGCCATGCCTGAAAGATTTTCAGCCATTACCAGACAACATTTTGGAGAGATATTTCTGCTTCAAATAAAAACCTTGTTAAGACAGTAACACTTCACTGGAATATTGCTTTGGTTCTCTATGTCTTCTGCTATCCTCGGGGTGGTTTGCTCAGGTTGTTCACTCCTGTGCTTTCACATTTTCTAGCTGAGAGCATCCCTCTGGGCAGACCATGTGGAAAACAAGATGCTAATGTCCTTCCTGGTTTGGTATCTTTCCATATGATAGCATTCATTCACAATATTCATTTTAAGACTATTTTTATAACATATCATGTTTTATGTGCTCGTGCTTCAGTTGAATATCATTTTGACTTCCGATTACTTTGAAATCGCTTCATACATTGCTGTAATTAAGAATATAAACTGATGTCATGTACTTTATTTTTTTTTTTTTTTTTTTTTTTTTTTTTTTTTTTTTTTTTTTTTTTTTTTTTTTTTTTTTTTTTTTTTCGTTGTCATCCAAGGACTACATATTTTTTTAATGCACTTTCACTGAAAGATCCCTATTGTTTTTTGGAAAATTTTGAAAATCTGACCCAAAGATGCCTACTTTAAAAAAAATTGAAACATGTGCAGTGAGGTCACAGTCCAACTTGAATCAAACAGAGTATAGAGATGTATGATCATCTTGCACAAGACCAGGAGCATGCTTCTGGATTCAGTGATTGATATATGGACCTTTTAAAGTGACATCGTCTGAAAAGGTTTGTATTTTGTGAATTCGTATTTTGCAATTTTTGGACACACTATCACATGACCTTTCCAAAGCCTTGAGTTTGTTGAGTTAAGGGGATTATTTAATGAATGATTTGCTGTTCAGATTTTGATAATTCTATTTATATTTGTGTAATTGGTATGCCTAAAGGTCCATTTTCTTGGCAGCTAGGTTAAAAAGTCAGAACTGCTGATGTGGTATGGTAAGGTGGAATTTCCCCAGGCCCACAAACTAACGAAGGGAGAGCATAGTGTGATGGGATTGTTCGCAACATGGTCGTGGCCAAGTACATGAACAAATGGCTAAAACTTGATTGATTGGCAATGTTTTAATTTTGAAGATCGCCACGCATAATCAGAAATACAGTGAATTGTGCAAAAATCCTGATTAGGTCAATGGGGGTTCCACTAGTCTCACTGAAATAGGAAAGTTCTGTCAGAATTGAATGGAAAATCAAAAGAGATAAGAATAGGACAGGGATGCACAGTTTTGAAATTGACCTTAATTTCCTTCTTTTTCAACAACTTTTTATTAAAGATGAAGTTACTTCCTCTCAGCCTTAACTCACCTGTCTCAATAGTTACACAGCCTTGGGATAGCGAATAAGAGTGTCATCACTTTATTAGGCATACAATTTTCCATTGATTTAGCTAGCGTCTCATCTGCCTACGTTTTTGGCTCAGCGGTTTTCACCGAGACACAGCCTGTATGGGATGGGGAAGCATAATTTGGATGGGAGGAAATTAAGTATCAGAAATATCAATAAAGGAGATATTTCTGGTGAAATTGAATGCTTTTGTACTTTTTTTAGTTAAAGAATGTAGGTTTAATCATTAAAATGTTAAAAATGAGAGAAGTCCAGAGGATTTTTTCACCTATAGGGCCTGATCGACAAAGCACTGTCCTACAAAAGTCTGAAAAGATGTGAAGAATTGTGTGAAATCAACAAAAGGTGCTACAAACTGCAAATAAGTGCAAAGTTAAATTTTAGAAAGTTGAAAAATCTATACTACTAAAAAAAATGAGATCTGTCTGTCTGTCTGTCTGGCTATGCGTTTTGTTATGCTTTGACATATATGGTGCTGATATTTGGCATGAAGGTAAGGGAAGACAGTCTGACCTTTGTTTGCAGGGTTTTGGAGTGACCCAAAAGGTCAAAGGTCACCTAGAGGTCAATTTGCATAGAAATGACCTATGACAACCAAATTTGGTCAAAGGACCACTGACCTGAGCAAGAACAAATTTGAGGTCAGGGTCACACACAAGTCAAAGGTCACATCCAGTTGGTCAAGAAAGCCAGGTAATCGTGAAAGCCGGGTGACCGCCTAGTCCATTAAAAAATTGGAGATTTATGAGACAATCTCAAAAACTGATCTCAAAGGAGAGGTCTTCAAAGCATCAAATTTAGGGTAAAATTTTGATAGATTACAACTTTTATTTGCATTTTAGTTTGCAAAAATGTTGTCCACTTATCCTAAATCATTTTGAATTCACTTTCAGCCTTCATTTGTACGGTACTTTTTTTTGGGGGGGGGTTAGCAAAACTATATTTAAAAAGAGAGGCTATCTCCATGTGATCCTTCTCATCACATCGCATAGTCCCTAGCTAAGCCAGCCAACATTCTCGGTCCAATTCTGTGAAAAGATTTTTGTGTTTTGACTCAGCCACTGTAGACCTGGGATGAAAATAATATACATGTATCAGACGTACATCGCTGCAGGCCAGCGCACAATTGCTGGGGAAATATTTTGGTCTCGGAAGTGGAGGCACACGGCATAGCAGGCATTCCCCAATGGTCAATATTCAATCAGGTGTACTATGCAGCGGTATTCTGTTTACACGGCTATTTTTTGCAGCGGTTTATTTTTACATTTTATTTTAGGCATAACTGCATTATACCCTTCACACCTACTGTCTATCAAGTGCTTTATTCTGTTATTGCAATCAATCAATCAATCAATCAATCAATCAATCAATCATTATTGACAATCACAAAACATTATGGTATAATCAATGTAAAACATACAAAAAGTAAAATGATGCACAAACAAGCATTAAAACAATAAAGTTTTAACCAATTATTAAAAGTTACCCTTATTATAGCAAAATATGAATTAACAAAATAAATATTTTGAGAATATCATAATCTTTAGCACACATAGTTAAAGGAACTATCAGTGATTTGCTATATCAGAAAATAATAAAAAAAAATCATCAAAAATCAGATTTTTGAATGTTTGTAATAAGTATATGTATCCTAACATACCCTACAAGTGGTTAGACTAAAAGCGACCTAATAATGACAAAATTGCACATTTTAGTCACTACTGTCCGTACGGACACTCATTTCTACACGTAATTGAATGGAGATTCATGATCATGAAAACTGATGTGTTCTGCCTTTTCTGTCAATTTCTCGGTTGGGAAAATTCTACTTACTTATCCCTCACATTTAAGCTACTTAGGTCAATTTCAAAAATTTGGACTCTTTCGGGCAGATCACTGATAGTGTCTTTAAGGTGAAAATATCATTATTGGACACGGACATATTGTCTGAGAATAGATGTTCATTTAGGTTTATAAATAACATATATTTGTTACTTATTATTGTGTTGATAATCATAAAAGCTGCATTCTATACAAAGTGACATTCATCCTCTACCTTACACTGATTGCAAAATGAACTGGTATTTTTGGTGATGAATATCTACATACCTTTTCAACCATGAGTGTATGAGCACTAACTCTAAGTTTACTAAACAGGGATCTGAAATGACTCTATAGCATCATAATATAAATTATAATTTTCTAATATAAACTGTTTTAAGCAACAATAAGTGTTAAGTTTTGATTGAGTGGAAATTACCTTAGCCACATAAACCAGCATCAATAATGACAAATATGTTTGATTTAGAACAAATATTAGGTTTACTCCATAGGTCTAGCCTTCCTAGGTAATTTAAAATATTTTGTAATACTGCAAGTGGTTGGCTGCACCGGCATCCACTACTCAAAATATTGGACTGCCCATCCAATATGACACGATATTAGATAGGCAAAACAAAAAAAATCCTATCTTTTATTCTCGTTCTTATTTAGTTTTGGCTGTTTTAATAACCGAAAACATTTTTATTTCAATAATATTAGTTAAATGGGCAAAAATATTCCCCGCTGTCAAAAATAAACCAACCCGTACTAGCTGTGTGCACTGCGTAACCTTATACACGCACGCGTAAACACTTACGTGACGACGCACTGTCTAATATCGTCTCATATAAGATCAGGGCCTTCCCCAGCGGGGGGTGTGGGGGGGTGTGACACCCCCCATTTACAAAATTCTGTCGGCAAATGTGACTTGTCGGCGAAAGGGTATAATGTCGAGCGCAACTGATTGCAGGGGCTGCGATTATCGTTGAGTTGCATCCCACATCTTTTGTGTTTGCTTTTGTTTCATAGCTGTAAAGTATCTTAATTTCGGTTGCGGTTGCCCCCCCCCCCCCCCCACCCCCCCACTCTTCAGAATTTTGAACCAAGTGGAAAAAAAAAAACGTTTGGGTTCTACATGGTGAGACCCGCACACAGCGAGCCGAGCAAAAATTGAAAATTCTTGAATAAGGGGCCATGATTTGGTCGGCACACACAGACTCAACACCCCCCCATTAAAAATGGTCTGGGGACGACCCCCTGTATAAGATAGGCAACAACCAATGATATTGCCTGTTTGACCTCTACTCTAAACCCCCCTACTGAATAAGAATACCTCATTATCAAATCAGTTCCACACCCCCTCATTTGAAAATCAGAGTACCCTCCCTGAGAACTAGGAGGTATAAGCTGTAGTGCCTACTCCTGTAAATTAAAGGGTTATTCCACTTGAATCTATACTCCACTCCCCTCCTAGGGCATAGTCGTTTAGAGGGACGTAAACGAAGTTGTCACATTCAAAAACTGGTCCGAGAGGTTTTTATATAAATTTACATCAAAAATGCAAATTAGAATCTACACTAAAGAATGACATTAAACAAATACAAGTGCAAACAAAGACGGCAATACAAAAAACATGCGTGACTGCTGAGTGTAGTCATAATTCTGCATTTTACCAATGAATTTCCCCACCCGATAAATTATTTTGCCCCAGAAATACATATGGTGAATTATGTAAACCTATGTAAATACCAACACAGAAAATATTTTGACTCAATTACGTACATCCAACTTTATAGGCACATTTTAGAAAGTACTTGAAAATGTGCATGTACCCCCCCACACACACACACACTAAATCGGGTACCTTTTCCAAACCAAATTGAAAGAAGTAGTTGGTCAGAATTTAAAATCTGTGTTGAAAACAACAGCTCCTAATGCTGATGATCATATTTCATTTCAGTTGCCCTTCCAGTAAATTATTTCCATAGACCGTAAGCTTGTCCGCAAGGAAATTGTTCTACCACTATTTTTTAGGCAAGTTGAAGAGGTTTATGAATCAACTAAATTTTGGAAGTTTTTGCCTCTTGAGTATGCTATGACTCAATTGACTCAACTCGACTCAACTCAACCTGGAAAATAGCTACAATTTATGACTTGTGAATCAATCCTACGAGTGACAAAATACCTTCATTGATTAATTCTAAGTTGTAGATCTCTCTGATCCCAGGCACCAAAATGCCTGGATTACACAAATGAACCTTGTGAAAATACAACACTGCTCAGCAGATGTATGCCAGAAAGTGAATAGGAAATTAGAGTAAGCCTTTTACTAAAGATTTGGCAGGCAAAATATCCTATAAGGAAAAACCATTGATGAATAAAAAAAAAATAATGCTCAACAATACAGGTTTATAGCCATGTTCACACAGTCAGCAAAACTCCAGGGTTTGAAACTCCAGCGGTAAATTAAATCCGATTATTTTACTTCACTTCGCTCCAAGGTGTGTCCACACAATGGCTATACTCTGAAATCAACCCTCTGCCATTCCTCCACTTGCTCATCTCGGAGTTTAGACCGAAGTCAACATACCGGAAGCTGTTGACTTTCGCTGTGATATTCAAACTACAAGGAATTTGTCAACAAGAGAGACCTTATGAGGCCACCTTCTGCTCTAAACCCTCGCAGCTGTCCACACACCGATTGAGCTTCCCTCCACAATTTTTTAGGGGATAAACCCCACTAGAGCTTTGATAAAACACTGGAGTTTAAAACTCCAAAATCGTCCACATGGTCAAAAACTCTCCGATCGAACTCCAGAGTTTTGAAACTCCAGAGTTTTAAAGCCTCCTGTGGACATCCCACTGACTATTTGATTTTTGAACAATGGTTTTGAACAACTTAATGGCATATCATTCTTCTCTTCGTCAAACAAAAATGCCTCAGCATATCATTCTGTACATGGTTATTTCAGAAACAACCCTTTTTTACAGTTTTTTTTTATTTATTAGACCTTTGGTTTGTCATAAGGCATACTATGGAGATTGATGAAGTCAACAGTACATGTGACGATATAGATAAGACTACCAATAGACATCAAAGTGTCTGTTCAATTGTAACGGTTTTTTTTTTTGTTATAAATACTGGTATATCGTCACCATGTTTTGCATTTGTCCTAGCATTTTTCCCTCGAATTGGATTGGCCATAGCTTGTATGCTATTAATGAATAACTAGGTTATTTGTCTGTACAGGTTGGATAATAGTGATGGTCATAGTGCTTCACAGGTGACAGAGTTTCCATAATTGTGGGAATTTATTGTGTGGCTGCATCAGCAAATGGCCCCCCCTCCCGGCCCTTTAAGGGATAAGCAGTAATTTGCTACGAAACATTTAAAAAATCATCAAAATTTGTATCTTTGGTATTTTTTTTTACTGGCATAGATTGCTAGCTACCACATAACATGCAGGTGGTTGGTTTGAAATTCTGTGTTATTAAAGACAAGGCAGTACTTTTTATCTGGTTCTGTAATTTTTATAACGTGCGTATCATAATTCCGACTTGAGTTCAAAAAGGCATTTCCCCTCCACCATTATTTTCCCAGATATAATAAGCGTGATTTGTGCACCAAGACCTGAATAGTGGTTGGACCTCAAAACACAAACAATGGTCTTTGTTTATTCTGTTCTGTTGTAAACCACAATCAGCTGTTTTAGTGTCGGTTTTGAGTCGTCATCATGTTTCTATTTGCAGAGACGTATGCAACAAATTCCTCAAATACATCATTCTTTCACTATTGGGTGTCTTGCATATGGTCTATTGGAAACTGTACAAAGTTGCTTCGATTTACAAAGCTATAATCCTTTGCATATTTTTTTTATTCTTGCACATTATCACTGCTTTCCCTTAAGTTCTGACCATGAGGACAGAAGTTGTTGTACACTCATGTGAAGTAGGGAGAGGGTATAGAAAGCCCTAATCCCCAGCTATCCAATCCAAAATTGAGGCACACATCCTGGGGAATCTCTAAATTCAGCCTTTAAACTGAACATATTGACCAATGTCCAGCTCATTAAAATTTGACTTCACTGACCATTTGTTGCCACTGTTAATCTCCAGAGGTGTGTAATGTATCACACATCTTATTTTGCTGAATAAACAAAATTATAAGGCCAATCCTGACCAATGAAACGGACACAACCACATTGTCCTCATGGAAATTTGTTGAAGCTCTATATTTTTGTGTCTTGTTATTAAAAGCAAAAGCCTTAATGAAGGCTTTAAATTAAAAAAAGACTTTCAAACAGCTGTGTTTTATCCGTGTAAACCAAAGATTTATGGAGTTCAGGATTCTCAAACATGATTGGCATAATTACATTATACCCTTCACACCTATACTATACTCGGTCCAACCCAAAGTATGAACTAGCGTCACGGGTGTATTTATTTTATTTATTTTATTTAAATTTAGAGGACCGAGACCTCAGAGGTATACCCAACAGTGGTTAACCACTCTACTTGGGGTATTCCTCGAAACTGACCAGGACGGCTTGGGACAATCAGGGGTTACCACCCTACTCTTCTCGACACTGACTGTGATATACATGTACAGGTATGACTCTCTGTACATGGGACCGAAGGCTTAACGTCCCCTCCGAAGGACGGGATATTCTCATGATTCATTTGCCCAAGTCCAAATGAACCACGGGGAGAGCGGAACTCTAGTTTTAATCAATAGTTGTTATACAAATTAAATCCAGAATTTAGTACCCGATTAAATCCCAGCTAGTGGCCCTACCGGGGTTTGAACCAGGGACCTCTTGCACCAAAGGCGAATATCCTAACCAGTGGGCCACGCTCTCCCTAAGAGAACCAGTGGGCCACGCTCTCCCTAAGAGAGTGTGTATACATTGTACCGACTTTCAGTGTGCGTAGGCAAAGCACAAGTGCACTGCAACTGAAAGGCGTGTGCAGCACTAGGTATACGCGCGTGTCGTTACTTCATACTTCAGACAAGACAAAGTATATCTAGAGTATGTGCAGAGGGTATAATGTAATTATGCTGAAGCTTTTGTACCTAATCTGATACTCTCTATTTAGGGGGCAGCCATTTGCATTATTGATATGTATAGTTTGCACTTTGGGCCTTGTTCCCTTTGCAGCAGTGGCATACCGACCGGGGGGCTCAGGGGGGAAGTTGCCCCTTCTGGCTCGAAAAAGCAGGACGATATGGACCAAAATATATTTTTAACCCTCTTCTTCGAGAAATTTTGACAAATCTCAGCCTAAATTTGAGCAAAGTTAATGTAAATTTGAAAATTGTCAAGTTCAGACTTAATTGGAGCAAATTGCTGAGACAACTTACAAAGTTTATCCCCTGTGGCGGGTACGACTTGGGAATTTTGCCCGCCTCTGGAGGGATGACTTGGGAATTTTGCCTCTGGAACAATTGCCTTGGTATGCGATCCGACTTTGCAGATTGGCTTGCCTATGGCACAAAAGCACTTTATGTTCCTGACAGAAAAAATATAATTTTGTCCTGTTAAGTCTCAGAATGAGTATCAAATTAGCCCTGTAAGTCCCAGAAATGGTATCAAATTAGCCATGTAAGTCCCAGAAATGGTATCATATTTGCCCTGTAAGTCTCAGAAAAAGTATCAAATATGCCCTGCAAGGTCACCAGAAAGGTATCAATTTTGCCCTGCAAGTCCCTAAAAGGTATCAAATTTGTTCTACAAGCCCTGAAAGGATATAAGATTTACCCTGTAAGTCAAATTTGACAATTGGTTATGAAGAGGAGGTGAAAAAATTCATACCAACACACTCTACCATCTCCAGAAAAGGTGTGCAACCAAAATCATCTTCCTCGCCTAACCCAGTTTCTACTTAATACTGCTAAATGCCACCACAGTTAAGTTCATTTCCGTCATTTGCTAACAGTCTGCCTGAGAACATAATTTTCTCCATATCAAATAAAAAGCAGATTGATGAGGAATAAGTATGTCAATACTGTGTTGTGACATGTACTTATCATAGCCTTTAAAGCAATGTGCCGGGGCGGGATAACTTGATGTATTGTTTTTTTTTTTATAAAATTTTAGTTTTAAAGGTGCAACGAGAGATTTCACATATCAGGTATCCCGAAAAATATTGAAAATTCTGATTTTTGCATTGATGTACAGCTTTCCATCAAAAATACCCCCACCTGAAAGGACTAAGCTGAGAAAAATTTCTTTGGTACAAAAAATTTGAAATTTCTATTTTTGTATAGGAGCAAATACTAAATTCAGCCTATGTTTTATATTGAAATATGATAAATAAAAAGCACCCTTTTTTCACTTTCAAGGCATTTCTGTAGCCAAATACAAGGTAAAAATTGTATTGGGGTCTAATCTATATGAAATAACTACAAATGACACAATATATGGATGACTCAAAATATCTTGTTGCACCTTTAAAGGTGTGTTGAGAGATTAACAGCCATATAAAATAAAAATTAAAACTTTTTTAGACAAAAACTGTTAATTTTACACAAATGTTGCCATTTTACTCCTAAACTGCTATCATTGAAAGTTTTCAACATTAGTAAGCATTTGACTTAGAGAAGCTTCCCTCATTTGTCTTTACGTAATATTTTTAAAATTTTCAAGCTTATGTTTACAACTGATCAATTTTCAGCAGATAAGAAGCTCACTCATCATAAAATTGGCTTATCCAAAAATATAGGCAGAAAGGCTGGTTGCTATAGTACCCTGACGGCCAAGCAGGAAATGTGTATTATCTCTACTGTAAGAAAATAAACTTGTTTTTCTTGCATGTATAGGGAAAATATATTTTGTCTATCTTGCATCAGGTCTTGATATGTGAGGTCAAGGTCATTGTCCTACATTTGGGACAAAATTTCAGAATTTTCTAATCAAATTATAACCTGTACCAATTAAATTGTTTGTCTCATTACAAGGATTTTAACAAAATGTATGTATGGTAGTCATATAGCTATGATATTTGTTCTGGAGTTGTAATGTCATTAGGTTATACCCATGAACCCAGAGGTCATAAATGTCATTGACCTTTATGATAACTTTTGGTCACATTTGATGCTATTTGATCCATAACTCCAGAATTGATTATTGTAGCTTTGGCAACTGTGCACTTTTAATCCTTGTGATTAGGTGAATAATTTGCTGTAGGTTTTAACCTGATTGGAGAGTTTGAAAATACAACCCCTGTGATCTTTGACCTCACATATCTGTATGTATGGAAGTTGCCTGTATGGAAGTTGCCAGTAGGTTGGACAACATAAAATCACACTTTCCTGTAGATGATGAAAACATAGCAGGGATACCTGAAACCCCAAACACTGTTGTCATTAATAAGGGTACATGTGGTCCAATGGATCTGATGGCCAAGATCTGATGGTTGTGAGTTTGAGTCCCACTGTGGACAATGTGTAGTGTGCTTGGGCAATGCACTTTATTACATTTGCATCATCGACCCAAGCGATATTAGGGTAGCTATTATGGGGATATCACAATTGAAGTGTTTATATAGGGTTGTGCATTGGCCAGCTGCGGCCTGGGTGAAGCGAAATGATTGTGACAATTTCCTGAGGGCAGCGTAATAATAACAGGCTACTGCGCTGTGATCGTGCAGAAATGTTATAAAAGCCTGTGTATTGTTAAAGTCTGACTCAGAGATTTCGAAATATTATTTTTTTGTGTAATAATGAAAAATAGTCAACTAGAACTAAAGATAGTAACCTAAAATGCACAATTCCGAAATTTGAGGTGAATCGGATTTTTCGTTTTGATGCAGTAAACATTTATGTGTAGTCTTACGTCCCATAGGATACTGTGTATAACAAAAATTCCGAATCCGGAATTTTATAACAAAGTTGTGATTTTCTATATGAAGGAATTCGATTTAAGCTTAGCAATTTCACACAGTGATTAGTATATGGACAAGCATTATGTACATGTAAAAAACACAATTTTTTTGTAAATTGAGGGCGCCCTCCTCATGAAATCTCTGAGTCGGCCTTTAATTATAAGACTTTTTTTCCTCAAACCATTTGAAAATTTTGTTTAGGTAGATTATTGCTATACAAAGGCAATGATAAATAATATTCACTAGCTCTACATGTGTCTTGTTCATGTTTAAGGAAATGGCAGGTTTTTTCTCAAAGGTACGGTACATTTGTTATTTGATAAAAACTTGTGACATTTGCAAAGGTCTGAATATGTTGCCTTTTGTTTCATATTTCATTTATTTCACTTTGCAATATAGTTCATGTTTTTCTTAATCATGACTACACTATCGTTATTGCGTTCATCCGTAAATCAACAAAGATCTCAGCGTATCTTGGCATGAAGCCATACAGACAATCAGAGCAAGTAAACAATAGTGATGAAGGGAAGGATGTGACATGTGGACGCTTTAGCCAATGGAAAGCAAAAAATAAAACAACCTCATTTCTGACAGGATGTTGGGGAAAAATTAGAAATAACCGAGGCTCATTCATAGGGCCATGTTTAAAGGTGCACTGTGAATTCTGTTTCAGTAGGGTTTCAGCTCAGCTCCAATCTATTCTTAGTCCCTGGGGGTTTCTCAAATTTTGTTTGGGTAGGGGCATGCCTCTGAGAGTCTGGAAGTAGGACCCATATCTATACCAAATTTTGCTGAAAAGAATCCATAGCAATGCCAGTGATGCAAATTTTGGGTGAAATTTAACATAAAATTGTCATTTGTTCTCAAAATATCGACCCCTGAGCCTCCTTTTATTTATTTTATTTTGGTTAATTTTAGTTAAGGCGACGAAAATAAAAAACCCTGTTTTACGGACCCGACCGACCCTGATTTTTCAGTTTTGCAGAATTTGTTTTTTTTAGTTTTTCCAAAAATCATGTAAAATCAGCCTGTTTTTAGCCCAAATTTTATCAATTTTGGCAATTTTTTTTAGAAAATTTGTTTTTAAAAATTTTTCTCTTGATTTTTTTTTCAGATTTTGAGCTCCAGAAAAGAAAAAAAAATAAAAAAATAAAAAATTCGCCCCACCGACCGACCCTACTCGCCCGTCCAGGGTTTTCTTTTTCGTCGCCTAATCTACATTTTGTTTTTTAGTTTGATTTATTTTATTATGTTATTCAAGAAGTTTTAATAGAAGTAGCAAAGATCTTATTCAAAAGATCTTATTATCTGAGAGCCCAAATGTCAACACATAGAGACCAGGGAGACCAAAACTGAGCCATCTTGGGATACCAGCAGATGAAATTGGGCTGATTGTACCCAAGTTATTGAAAGCTATTAGAACTAACTGATATGTGCCAGAGGAGTATTGTGAAACATCCTCCAGACAACTTGAGCGATCATACAAAAATCTTTTTTCCATTATACATACTTATCAATTTTAACCATAGAGGAAATTTGTGATATGTGTGTGGGTGAGACCTTGCCAGTAAGTGTGGCTGGATAAATCAACTGACCCAATTCAGTTTGTAACTACTGTAAAATGTCAACATTTCGAGAGCAATTTATTTTCACAAATTTTGCAAGCGACCACATTTTGCAAAAATAAATAGCCTCAAATATTTTCTTTGGAACTGTCTAACTAATTTATATATAGAGAAGTTGTACAAATGTAAAAATTAAATGACATAGAAAGGCAGGTTTATGGACATTCACAAAAATTACTTGCCATGAAAATAAGGTAATTTAGAGTGCATTATGGGACTGTAGCATGTGGGAACCTGTTGCCGCATTGTGATCAATCTTCTTGATAGGAAATTTTCAAGGAAGTCAAACCCAGCCTGCTCAATGATATCTCCTTCTTTGAAGGTTCTCTCCTACTTGTGTTTATACTCCTTCAGTGACTGTCAAAAGGAATCGGCACCTGGCAACAGTTGTGCAACTCAGAAAGGATGAAATGATTACCCACAATCCTCAAAATTATCCATGCACCTTCAGAGTTCACAGCTCACTTCAGTTATGAGCACGGGGTATAAATTGGTGCATAACAAAAAACATGATGAAAAAAGTTGTTTTGCATAACAAAGGTATATGATCTAAATTTTATTCTTTACTGAAATTCCTTAACATGTGGTCTTTTGGCAGAGATTGTTGTAGAAGGGATTCGGCTAATTATAACTCCTCATAAAAGGAAAATATTCCAAAAAAGGCAATGCTTTTCTGGCCTGAAATCCTACCAAAGATTTATTATTTTGGAACGTAGACAATCAGTCTCTTACACAGGCTTGATATACATGCTCTGCTTTCCTTGATATGGTGTACAGCGGTGGATTTAAGGAAAAGGGCCTTGTCAGCAGCTTAAGGTTGGGGCCCTTTAGCCTCACAAAGCAGCGCAATGTTGCACTTTAGTGTGACTAGAGGGTGTCTGAGGGGGCCCTGAGAGCAATATTTTAGGGGGCCCCTGTTAGCTGCTGACAATGCTGACTCTTAAATCCGCCACTGATGGTGTATTTTACCGAAGCTGCGGTGTGTTGTGTAGATGGAATTTCAGCTGCCCTTTGTGTATTTCTGTTCAGTACCTTAGGTATTATATTCACATCTCTTTCTGACAATTCAGAAATTGTGTGAGCATTGATAGAGCGCAGGACTCATGATCATAAGAACATTGTAAATAGTGAGTTCAAGCCCCACTGATGTCAACGTGTTTGTATCCTTGGGCAAGGTACTTAATCGCAATTGCCACGTTGACCCAAGCAAAACCTGGGGAGCTGTTATGGGAGATATTACAATCTAAGAGCTGATAGGCATGTGCGCTTGTAAGGCATATCTTAGAGCAACCACCTAGATGAAGCGAATGATTGTGACGATTTCCTAACGGCAGTGTAATAATAGTAAATGTACAGCACTGTGATACCACTTGTGTAAGAGCACTTTATAAATGCCTGCATATTATTACTATATTATTATATTTAAGGCAAATGACAAATTTACAAATAACCAATGGCAGTTAGGGACCATTCATTATTTATGAGGGAGGGGGCTGGGAAAAATGTTTTGTTTTTCTTTTATAATTTTTAGAGAATAAAGGTATTGACTTTGGCCTCTGCCGTGTGTCTATCGTGTCATATCACACAGGCGACAGCATTATTTTGAGTAGAACAACAAGGCGCAGCCAAGTTGTTTTACGCATGATTCTAACAGAACTTATGACTTTGACTTCAATTAAAGGTTGCACACAAGATATTTCGTTATGGGCGCCCCCTCAAAAAATTGAAAGATTGATTTTGCATGATGCAAAGTTTCATCAAAATATCCTCATCCTCAAAGGATGAAGCTGAGAATTACTTCTCTGACACAAAAACAAAATTAAAATTTTCTATTGGGCAAAATGAAATTCAGCCTCTGTTTAGATTGAAATATATATGAAATATAAATCACCTTTGTAAATGTTATGACATCGTAGCCAATTTCAAGGAAGAAATCTAGTGTCTATCCTATGCCAATTCTAAATCACCTTTTGTTTTAATTTTTATGAAATATCTGTAGCCAAATTTCAAGGGAAGAATCTAGTGTCTATCCTATGCAATTCTAAATCACCTTTTGTTAATTTTTATGACATATCTGTAGCCAAATCAGGAAAGAAATCTAGCTGTCTATTCTATATCAAATCACTACCTTTGTCGCAATATATGGATGCCTTGAAATCCTCCCTGCACCTACTTCTGTAGAACTGTATATACATAATGTGGTCATAGTTCTTGCTAGAATTATCTTAATATAGAGGAAATGACAAGGAAATCCATGAGAGATGTGGGGGATCCTGGCCAAAAGCGCCTGGCTATGTTAATGTCAGACCAGCAGAGTGCAACAATTCAGTTAGCAACCGTGACAAGGAGAATTTTAAATATATCTCATAATGCATTGAGGCTTATTCTGTATTAGTTTGTTTTCATATAGTTGATAGATCAAAAGTATAGGCAAAGATAAAGAAACTAACCTTGGAGATCACATCGAGGGGGGGTTCACAAGTTGGTTGGGTTGGATGTGCTCGAGAGTCTGGAAGTACGGCCAATATCTATTACCAGTTTTGCCAAAAAAAGAGACCCATGAATCAGCGACACCAGAGATACAAATTTAGGCCAAAGTAATGCAAATTGCCATTTTTTCCTCAAAATTTTGACCTTTTGAGCAATTTGGAAATTTTGGCTAAGATTAAGGAAAGTGGACTAATTTTCCAACAATTTTAGAAATTTTTGCTTCCGATGAGGAAATTTGACCTAATTTCCAATTCATTTGAGGAAAAATTGGAAAAAAAAAATGACCCATGGCTATACCAAACATTTCACTTGTTTTTATGGAACTGAAGCTTTTTTCAAAGTTTACAACTTTTTTTCTTAAAAATACGAAAACTTTTACAAAAAGCTAAAAATCTGTTGTTGCAAATCCAGTTTTGACCGATATCCCATTTAGATGAATAAAAGTTGTGTAATTATTGCTATAAAAAATAAGATCTTACATAATATGTTGTGAGCGATCTGGGAAAAACCCGCCAATGTCGGAAATTGATATTGGTTTTTACTTCACTGCAAAGTGAATATTAAGTTTCCATAACTGTTAACTCTTTCTTCTTTGATACACAAGCAAATGTTACACCGTATACAATCTGACAAAAAATAAAGTACAATATAACAGATTTTAAGGTATTTCTTTTTTCTTCAAAACTGTCATGTGTGAACATGTGTCAGGTTTTCCCAGATCCCCACATACATATTTTGCCACAAAATGCAGAAATTATCTTTTTTTTCTTATCAAAAAGCTTTGTCCACATACTCACATTTGAAGCTGAATTTTGATATTATAGTAACTTGTTTTGTAACTTAATATCTTTAGATAAAAGCAATTGTCACACCAAAATCATATTTATAAACCCCAAAATTAACTTTGGTATATATGTGGACACGATTATTGTAGATTGTGCACATAGGCGCACATGGCCTGTTGCATTGCCAATGTTGTCTGCTATGTGGTTGCAAAGTATGAAGTATATTATATGCTTAAAGAGAAGTGATAGTTTACAGAGAGCGATCAAGCCAAACTATGTAATAGTGAATTTCACTTTCTTAAAGGTCAAACTCTTGAATCAATCACAACGATGGATTTGCTTGCATTTGTCATCCACCTTTTAATGCGTAACTTAATCAAACTCCGGGGTGTGTTTTCTGGTGTTTAACACCATGAACCGTCTGCTGAACATAAAAACCATGTAAGCTGGAGTAGTTTTAATTATAAAATTCATTATGTTACCTATACGGGTGTTGATTTGAGTGTAAAGGCAGTGGACTCCACTGGGAGGGGAGGGGACGAGAAAAAAAAATTAATTATCACCATTTGGTCAATAGCAGTGATTAGGGCCAAAATTGGTAAAAGTCTCCAAAGATTTATATTTTCCCCCAGGAATTTCACTTTTTCCCCCAACAAATTCACTCCCCCCACAAACAAGGTCTAGTGCTGCCACTGGCTAAAGGTGTATTTCATGATCTCAGCACCTCAACATTTTGTCATGGTTGGACTAGATATCACCAGAAAAGGTTATTTCCAAAATTCGTAGATTTTGATGGTGCATTTTGATGTTTTGACAGAAAATACAAAATTTTACGAATTTCTTCCAGAGTAGATCAAATTTGATGCAGATTAGGCACATACTATACTTAGGCCAATTGGTTTAGATGATATAAAAATCTCAACTTTTTAGTCAAGTTAGGGTTGGGAGATGAGGCTTGGATCCCCAAATGCCCCTGTGATAATTTCAGGTGATAATATATAAAAGCTTACAACAATTGCAAAAGTATCAATTCTGAAATATGAGGCCACATTAGTACAATGTGCTAAAATTGTCATTTGGACTCTGAACATTCATCACCAAATGTGTACTGTGGTCAAACTTTCTTTAAATCGGTTTAACCTTTTATAAAAAAAAAAACAAAATCAGCGAAAAAAATGAACCTTCCCTATTGTTTGAATGTGGATGGTCTTCAACCTGTTCTTCACTTGGATATTTTCCTTTTGTTGGTCAGTCTAAGGTCATCCTCAGTATCCTTAATGTTCAGGGGTCTGTTCCCTAAAGCTCGTGTATAAACCCTACATGTATACTACTCATGAGTATATCATACATATTAAACTTTTCATATCAGTTACGCAGTGATTTGGACACAATTGGTCCAATCAGGCATGACATCGATGAACCTAGATTTAATAGATTTATGACTGAGTTTCGGGGACCGAACCCCTGGTTTTTATCACCAAAAAGTGGTTTGCATGACAAAGGAATAGATTTGTATTTCAAGTGCACATATTTGGCAATTTACAAATTTTATGTTATTGTTATCTTTTTGGCATCATGCAAGTGTTAGTTGTTAACACTTTGAAGTATTAAAATGAGACTATTGATTATTACTGAAGCATTTCCAATTTAGAGTGGGGTAGTATTGAAGCGTTGGACTCAGAGATTTCCGCGGATGGCACCCTCAATTTGCAAAAGGCAAATCATGTTTTTGCTATGCATATCAACTAAATCAAAATGAAAAATCTGATTCATGTCAGACTTAGGAATTGTGCATTTAGGTGACTATCTTCATTTTGAGTTCCACTATTTGAATTAATACACACGCACACACAATTTTATAGTTTGAAATTAAGTCGGCTTCACATTAAAAAATGGAAAACTTTTTAATGTAAGATTAGGTACATACTATAATTAGCCAAATGGTTTAGATGATATAAAAATCTCAACTTTTTTAGTTAAGTAGGTTGGGGAGATGAGGCTGTGGATTCCAAAATGCCCTTTGATCATTTTCAGGTGATATTATATAAAAGCTTTACACAATGCAAAAGTATCAATTCTGAAAATATGGAGGCCACATTATTTTACAAAATGTGCCTTTTAAAAATTGTCATTGGAATTTGAACATCTCATCACCAAAAATGTGTATGTTGGTCAAACTTTCTTTAATCGTTTACCTTTTTATAAAAAAAAAAACAAAATCAGCATCAAAAATGAACTGTCCCTATTGTTGGAATTTGGAGGGTCTTCACCCTGTTTCTTCACTTGGGTATTTTCCTTTTGTGGCAGTCTAAGGTCATCCTCAGTATCCTTAATGTTCAGGGGTCTGTTTCCCCTAACTCGTGCGTAACCCTACATGTATACTAACTCATGCGTATATCCTACATATTAAATTTTTCAATCAGTTACGAGTTGATAGTGATTTGGACAAAATTGGTCCAATCAGGCATGACATAGATGCACATACGATTTAATAGATTTACGACTGAGTTTCGGGAACGAAAACCCATGTTTTATCACCAAAAGTGGTTTGCAGACAAAGGAAGTAGAATTTGTATTCAAGTGCACATTTTGGCAATTTACAATTTTATGTTAGTGGTATTCTTTTTTGGACATCATGCAAGTGTTTAGTTGTTAACACTTTGAAGTATTAAAAATGAGGACTATTGATAATTTACTGAGCATTCCAATTAGAGTGGGGTATATTGAAGAGACTGACTCAGAGATTTGCCGAGGATGCACCCTCAATTTTAAAAGGCAAATCATGATTTTGCATATGCATATACTACATCCAAAATGAAAAAATCTGTTCCCTGTCAGACTTAGGAGAATTGTGCATTTAGGTGACTATCTTCATTTTGGTTCATATTTTGAATTAAATTGTTAAAAATTACACACGCACACAAAAAGTTATTTTGAAAGCTAAGTCGGCTTTCCTTTAACATTAAAAATGGAAACTGTTTCAATGTGTATTATGAACTTGGTTTGACCTCTGCACTGCGACCAAGGGTACAGGGTGAGTCAAAAATTGTAACCAAAAATTACGAAATATGTTTTTTTTTTTTTTAATAAAAAAAGCGCTACATAGAGTTGGAAAATTCTGTTACCAAACATTTTAAACCCTGGTTAATACCACCTATGACATGGTTCTGAAGGCGCATTACAGGACCAAGTGGAGAGAATCCTTTGAGTAACCAATCAAATTGGTGCTGCTTCTATTAATTCGTGTAAACCATTACTGCCATTTTACCCCCCAAATCTCTGATTTGCTCATGCCAGGATATTACCTTCAAGTAACCAATCAAAATCGTGCTAAAGATGCTGATATATAGTTTTGTTTATATGATGAAATAAGCTTTTATATGAAATATATTTCTTTGTTTTGGGGGTTCCACTCTTTTTACTTGCCCACTGTAGAATTGCACTCATTTAACCTATAATAAAATGAGCTTTTTCACGTTGCGGTTTGCATATTCAGTTAACATCAATTCGTGTGAACCTAAAAACACTTAAAGCACGAAAAAGGTCCCTCAGGATTAATGGATGCCATTGGGCTTAGAAAATGATGTGTGGATTCTAATGAGAGATGCCAAACCACTTGTTAAAGAGGAATTTAAATGGATTATCTGTTAAAACCCAGGGAGTTGCAATAGTTTTGGGGTGTTATAATATTATATAGGCTGTGTTGATATTAGAGTGTATCGGGTCGCGCTGGGCTACAGAGCGCATAGCTCGTAGCCATGGCGCGTAGGTCAAGGGTATTATGTTTGATGAGATTACTTTTGCAGGGGGAGTTTTTGGAGTTTGAGTTATGCACAGGTAAATTTAACAGAAAGCAGATTGAGTGTGAACTTTATAGCTGTGGACGATTGAAAACAGTGGCAACGAGTGGGCCTGGGGCCTAACTGTTGAGTAATTTAAGCCCCCAACTTACAAATGTACGATTATTACACTGCGTAGGCCTATTATTGCATGGCTGTAGCATATTTACAATTTGAGTGTGGCGGTAGGACTATGGTTGTATGGACTTAATGATAGCGTGGTATTGTCTGTTAGTATATAAGCCCAATTGAATTTCGTGCACGACAGTCGTGCATATAGCGTTTGCCTAGACTCAGTTTTCGGTCCAAGTTTTTCTAAGTATGGAATGAGACACTGCCAATCTCCTACACGTAGACAAGGCGAAAACAAGCTTCTAAAATAACTGGTTTACAAGCCCAATTTTTGAATTGTGTCCTCAGATCATTTTGTATTAACTAAAAAAAGACTCAGTCAAAGAGGGAGAAAGAAAGAAATGAAAGGTGTAGTGTTTCATGCGCAAAAAAAGCAATGTTGTCATGGCGTCGCGAGGACTCACTCCATGGTGCAAAATTTGCAACCCCTCAAGAAAATCATGATCTTCAAGATCGTAAATGCGGAAAGGAACTACACTTGAACAGAAAAAGAGGTAAGTATACTTACCGATCCACATCAACCAAGAAAACTTACTGAATTTTTGAGGTTTGGGGTGGAACTTGTCTACCTGTGCCTATCGGCCCCCTAAGATTTCTGGGTGTTGACATGATATTTGAAAAATAAAGAAGCTAAAAAAATTCCCTCAAACAGATATAGCATCTTTACATGTTGTACATTCAATACAAAACCAAATTAAAAGCACAGCCGAAATTCATCACCTGAAATCTGGATGTAAACAAAGTTGAGGGTGTCAAATTCGGACCCCAATGTTATTGCATGCAAGGAAGGTTTTGGCCTCCAAATCACACATTTTGATTCCAAGGTAAGCCAATCACCTACCCATGAGATACCCAATGATCTTAGGAAGAAACCCCCGATTACAAAATCAGTTAATAGTTGATATTGGATCAGGCAATGGATCGAGTTAGAAGCCATGCGGTTGCCAAATGCCATTCTTTTGGTTTGAGATGAACAGTCACATGGTGGCTGGTGTCCCGAGGCAGTATAAGCTTATCTGATGTTAAATGTTTAAATTCTGTGTTGGTGACATGACACTGATACATTACTGTTTCATGGCTATCACTAAGGCGCATTATTTGCATTGATTTGATGATTGTGAACATTGTTGTAAAAAACAATTTAATGATTGTTTTAGCTTGTACCTGTATTGCTGGTGAAGTAACGTCATTGAAAATGACCACACTATGACTTGAAATTGCATGACAATCAGAAGGCTGAATAACAGGGCAGGACGTTCCACCAAGGCTGTCACTACAGTCGCTCAATCACCTTCGGACCCGTGCATCTAACAAAATCGATGCTGATCTGTAGGCTATTGTCGAATGCGATGCCCGTGTAGACCATGGTGGGTATGTGTAAGGCCCTCGGTGACCAAAGGCAGAGGAACGAAGTGTAGTTGATCTTGATCTGAGATCTGTTACCAACACCGGGGAGAGATGTCAGTGGGTTTTTTTCAACGTGTGGCTTATTTGGTTATTTTATTTTATTTATTTATCATTTTAGCGGAAGTAGTTTAGGATATTTTGCAGTTACATTTGTTTATTATATTAGTCACTTAATTATTCCAAGGCCTATTTATTTATTTTTTTTGTTTTTTACCGGATAGGCCTACTATTTTATTGTCCTTAAAGAATGTGTATTTGCAGAATGTTTGCAAAATTACGCACCTTCCTGGTAGTTTCTAAATGAACATTTGATTTTTGAGAAGATACAAATAAATTATTATTTGTACTGAAAACTTAAGTCTTAGCCAGCAAACTTGCCGATTCATTTACTTGCAGAGGTAAATCGAAAGAGGATAATTTTTTAATGAAAGTGTGGAGTTACGTATATAATATCATAGTAAGACGACCTAGTGATAGGGGCACCAAGGTCAGGATAGCAATAAAGGACACCGCTTAATCAGTAGTCAATACACGGTGATCAACTTCAACGATCGATCGACTACGATTGGAACAAAACAAGCTCTAACAATAGAATCCAACAAAGCTTGATGACAGGGACGTCCGCCCTGTCATTAGCCTTCTGTGCATTGGAAAATAGTCTTAACTACGCTTCAAAATGCATTGAAAACTAGTCTTTGCTACAGAACAATGTATGTCTCACCATCTTGATTCGATTACGCTGTACAAAGGAGATTACAGACTGCTTGCTGCTTTGCCGTATTGTAGTTATAAACGGTAAACGAGATGAATAGTTGGGTCAGTGTTCCAGGTACCAGGTCACGTGTAAGGTATCAGGTATCAGTTTGCTCTTCCGGGCGACCGAATTATATAAATCCGACATGTTAAATCAAGTTGTACATGACCCTCTGGCTGGCCCAAGTGCTATTATTTTCCAAAAAGACACCGTTTATTATGTCTAAAACAGTACAAAATTACCTTTTCCCTACTGATTCAAAAAAACCGACGTACGGATGACGATAATCGGTTTTTGTTTTTTTCCAATGTAGGGATAAGTACGTCATTTTTAACTGAAGGTCGCCCGAAGCAAAAATATAAACCAATCAATCCGTGTTGACGTCATCAAAATCTTTATTTTTTCCAAAAATTGGCTGTTATTCCCAATAAAATTTCTTTTAAGATTTCAACATCTGTTTATATTGTTCTTTAATAATTAAATTAAGTGTCCCCGCCTAATGAATGTGAAAAAGAAGGGTCCATAAGTCTACAATGAAAACATAGTCAGCCGGGCTAAATAACCTTACCGTGGACTGTATGAGCAGGACGGATCCCCGTTTAGTTTTTTTTAGCAGGCTTACAGCAACTTGCGCGCGGCTGCGGGGGTTATGCGTCCAGTCCATACTCTCAATTCAATATCTAGGTTGGTTTTTGCTCAGTTGTTGCAATATAATTTCTGGCAATTAGTCTTGTGGGCTAACTGAGGTATGTGTGACTTTATTTCTTATGTCTTGCTTATTCTATCATGGTTTGTGTCTGATTGTTATGGGTCTTAATTTTAAACAAAAGAAAAGTCACACAAGTATACCTTCGGCTAATTCTCTGAGTGTTTACTTTTCCTGGTGTGTGTGCCATTGGTTAGATTTTTCCCCACAAGCAAGCAAGCAAGCAACAAACAATGCAAGAAGATAATTGGTCACCCTCAAATTGCTCAAGGGAAGGAAAAATGTGAGGGTTGGTCGGTCTCCTGGAAGTTCCCAAGTTTGGTGGGTAGGACGTTCTCTAAGAGAATGGAGAGTAGGACCCATTATGGACCCATTCGCATGCCAAACCAAAAATAAGGGACCCTTTAGCTATAATACCAAAAAGCCAATTTGGACCAAAATTTACACTGTGGCGCCAACTTCCCGCCCCCCCCCTGACACTTTTTTCCTTCAAAATTTTGGCATTGTAAGCGAATTTGGGGACAAATTTTTGGCTTCAGATTGAGAAGAAAATTGACTCATTCAAACAATTTTTAGAAAATTTAGCTTCCGATTGAGAAAACTTGCTATTGTCCTACAATGTGAGCAAATTAAAAAAAATGACCCACATGCTTTACCGAAATTGGGCAACAAAAAGGGGGTCATTGAGATACCAGAAGACTTGAAAAATGGGCCGATTTGTTGTGCACGTCCCAGTATATGGTTATTTGTGTTGAGTTTGATTGGTACTCAGGTGAAATATCTCTGTAATTAAACGAATGAGAGACCCTCTCTACGAAAGGCGTATAGTGGCCAATAGCAGGAGGAGGGAATTAGTGGGTGCAGGGTGGAAATGAAGTAAGGACTTTTTCTATCGTTTTTAGATCGATTTAGTTAATGAGGACCTAAGCAAATAATTTATGGAGGCGTGTGCAAAATTTGTGCAGTGCATTTTCAGAAATCCAATATGGCGCTACCACTCTCAAATTCAATTTCAAATGACCATAAATTATGATCTAAATCCAGGTTTAAAACACAGGAAATCTTACTGGAAGGTTTTCATGTAATTTGATAACAACCCCATTACCGTCAATACAATATGGCCACCCTAAAACCCAAAATTCCTTGAAATAATCCAAGTGGTCATAACTCATTCAGTATTTGTGATGAGGCAAATTCTGCGCTCTAGACCCAGTAGGAACTCCTATCTGAATTTCGAAGTGTGTTAACATGCTTGGACCAATCAGGATGGCAGCCAAATATGACCTGCCTTTCAAGATCTTTTTTAAAACCTACAAATTGTCATATATCATAATTTTCTTGGCCGCCATTTTGATTTTAAGAATGTGGTTGTCAAAACAAAAATACCAAATGCGAGTTCGTGATGTTCAAAGACATAGATCTTCATACTTTAATTTAAACAGTAATATCATTTTGGGATATAACTAAAGTACAATACAGATATTGTTTGTATCGTAATTTATAGGTGTTAAAGAATGCTAAAAAGGCAACCATATTGGCATTCCCATCTTTAAATTTGCATGTTAACGAAACAAAAGGCCAGGATAAGGATGTCAAATTGTCAAATATTATCCCATACATTCATTTCACTTTTAACAATAAGTAGTTGATGTAATCTACATAAAATAGAACATCTAGGTTTTAAGTTCTTTAAAGCCGGCTATATTGGGCTGCCCTGTTGAATATAAAAAAATGGTCGTTACAGAGAAATGCACAACAAATAAGGGGTTTATAGGTGACCAAATACATATATCTCATAAGTGTTAAAAGCATTAAAACAAATTTTATATTTAAAATAGAATGAATCAAGCCGCTACACTGCAAAATGTGGGGAACACTTGACATGTCTGGTTGCGTTCGAGAATGCATTCTGGAGGTGTTAAATAACACCTACAGATTGTGTTCAATGGTCAAACAGTTTGGGGCCACCTGCAGACATGTTTATTGTATTCTGGGTCATAAATGTGTGTAACTGGAGGAGGGGAGTTTAAGATCATTTAATGATTGCGAGAGCATATTTGACTTTTGAGCACCCATATATTGGATTTAGAGAGCAATAATGTACCACATTAAATTATTAAAAAAACCCCCCCCCACCCCTTCGTCGGGCGTTAACAAAACGGTAGTAGAAGAGTACGCAAAATCAATGTCTCTATCAGAAAAATTACTTAAGTAATTTTTAGTGATTGGGACATGGAAGCAGCCATAATGGATTTTCAAACAATGCCACTGCCACCAAATTTGGCACACCTTGCAAAAATTATTGCTTAGGTCCTAATTAAATAAAAAAACTATCGATATAAAAAGTCTGTACTCCTTTCCTCCTTCAGGATGTTGAGCACAAATGGTCCACCTGACTACAAGGGGTTAACCCACTTTTTTCACAAAGATATTTAAATCAGTGCCCTGGTTGAAGGTGTGGGCATGCCCTTTAGACAGTCAAAATCCTTTTTAAGGGGTTTAGTCTGAGGCTGGCTATTTATAGGCAGATATGATGAAAGGCTTGTTGTTAGTTTTTTTTTTATGGTTTTACTTGCATAACTTATGTGTTTTATTCAAATTCTGTTCATGTTTAAGTGACATCTTTTAATTAACTTTACTCTTTACTCTTTTCATACAAAGCATTCATAAATTCTAAACGAGCAGAACCATATTGGCTGGTATTCGAAAGGGAGACTAAACTTTAGTTCTGGGTTTAAACAAGGTTAGTCTACAAAGAGGGGAGCCTTTTTCATTTCAAAATTACTGTGAAAGTTAAATGTAAACGGGTGAGAAAATTCCTCAACAGCACATCAATGAGGAATTTTCCCACCCATTACAGCACACACACTTTTAGGTAGGTTGTAAGAAAAAAAGGTCCCACTCTTGTAGGACTAACCCTGGTTAAACCAGGAATAAAGTTAGTCCCTTCAGATACCAGCCCCATTAAGTAGAAGCACTTGCCTCTAGCCCGTGCATACCACATCACATACAAAAACCGCCAATTACCTAGGCACAAACATAAGATGAATTACCTCCCAAATGGGCTCCCGCAGAGCTTACTTGCAAGATCGTTAGGTCAATTAAAAAAACAGTGGTGTGAGACTCGCAATCCAACATGGCGCCACGTGCAGGTCTTGGTTAAATCAGTGACACGGTGAGGGAACTACATTAGGGCCCTTGTGTATCCCCAGCGTAGGTATTGATATACTGCAAATGGGCTTATACTGTAGGAGGATTGAAACCAGATCAATGAAATGTGTATCAATGATGAATTCTATAGTCTTGGTTTGAGGCTAGATTACTGACTGCATGCAAAATTTTTGTAATGAAATAATTTGGTATAAAATTAAGTCTACATGATGGATATATATTTGTATTGTAGCCTATGTATAAATAGATGATGGTTATGGGTATCAGAGTACAGTGTCGTTAAAATAAAAAGTTGATTTACTAGGCAAGAAGTTATTTAGATTTCGATTCGTGATTTCAAGATTTTTAGGGCCAAAATATTGCAATTTTATTATTTGTCCGCCCAATTTTGGGTATTTATGCCTTGATTTACTTCTGTTTTTATCTTCAGGATCTTTGTCACTGAGTGATGCGATTTCAACAAAAATCCAGTCCACCTGAAAAGAAATTTATTAGATGGTTAATATAATTACTCATTGTTGATTTTATTTTTCAAAAAAAAAATCATTGCTTTTTTGCCAGTTTTCCTGGCTTATATTGTGTAGCATTTGTCGTTGAGAAATCACGGACGGTTAATTTGTAATAACGCAAAAAATTATATTGAGCTTGAAAAAAAAAAATGGCATAAATGAAAACTGTGAAATACTGCAGTGCTGGTACTTTTACTGTTAACAAATCAATACTTAAAACTAAACACCTGTGAAGTAGTCGGAAAGGTAATTATTGAAGCTATTACTTAGACAGTTGTCGTGGTGATTGTGGCAACTGTCAAGACATTGATTAATTGTTATTGTCTGATGACCATAGTAATTGGCTGAAAATCGCACATACATTTCTTAATGTGGTATCATTTTGTAGTATAAATTAGCCTGAAGTTGAATTCTTGGGGAATTTTGAAATGTTGGTCACTGGGCATCATTTAAGGTAGGCCCTTATATTTTTAAATCAACCATACATGTAGGCCATTACACCAAATGGCAACTTCCCATAGACACTATTCGAAGCTTACAACACACACCCAAACACACACACACCAGCATCCTTCCCATACACAACACCTTTCACACCCACATGCACACATAAAAAACACACACCACATGCACGATGACCTTTAATATATAGATATATAGCTTATCACATACACAAGTGACACACACATGCCTGTATGCATATCACAGACATACCTTCACAACGACCTAGTGCATACATGTACCATGTCACACTACACACTCATGTTAATTTTTTCATTCTGTCTTCTGTAGTGGCAGATCTATGGATCACAATAGATAAAAAACAACAAAAGAGAGTTTGATATTAAAAGCTGTAACATTTTACCCATACTTTTAAAAACCTATCTGTCATCAACCCTTCATTTCAGTTTCCTACACAGGTGAGTCCCTTTTCCGTTTTTTTAAAAACTGCAAGACAACAAGCTCTTGTGTCAAAATCCTTATGCAGGCTAAGTGCCTCGATTTAAAGGTGCAACGAGAAGATTTCACATATCAGGTGTCCCTCAAAAGTTGAAAGTACTGATATTTTGCCCTGATGTAGCTTTCCATCAAAAATATCCCCATCTGAAAGGATTAAGCTTAAAAAAAAAAAAAAAAATATCAAAATTGTTGAAATTTTTAATTTCGTATAGGAGCAGAAACGAAATCCTCCTATGTTTACATTGGAACTCTAAGCAAATCAAAATCGCGTTTTTTTCCTACTTTTAAGACATTGTTTAGCAAACCACGGTAAGAATCTATTGAGTGTCTAAACTATAGGTGCAATTATTATTACACACAATATGTTGGGTGCCCTCAAAGATCTCTGTTGCACCTTTAAATAATTGAGATGAAATGCCTATAAGCCTTTTAAAATGTCACTCTTATTACATTAATCTTAATTAGAACCCGGAAAAAAGATGTTTATTATCTTGGAGGCATCCTCATATAGTGGCGGTGCTACCCCACATCCACACATACTCAAGATGAATTGAATTGAGATCTTGAAATAGCCTCATCTGTCTTGTAGGTGACCTGCAAATCGCAAGGACAAGGTCACATGTGATGACTCCATTGTCGCTTTCATAACACTTAGAGTGTTGGAGTCATTAGAATGGCGTGTGCAATTTTTCTACAAAAAATGTTAAAAATGTCAAAATTATGAATTTCTTGAGCATTGAGTTACAACTACTGGCAAATTTTTCAAATGCCTCCAAACACGACACATTTTGGTTTGGTGAATTTAGGATATGGCACCATGCAATATCCAAAGTGATCTGTGCATTTTTTGGTAATTCCATTGCATGCAGGGCATCCTGTTTAATATAATCTCATGGGGAAACAACTATTGTACACAATTGAGAGCACTATAACCTACACACACAACAAAACTGATTTATTTTCACAAAATGAGTGATTACTTAGAGGTGCATTTCCTGATCTTAGCAGCCTTCATTTTTGTTTTGGTAATATCTCAAGAAAGGTTATTTTTTAAAAATCAGTTAATTTGGATGGTGCATTTTGGTGTCATAGTTAAGGTTTGTTTCACATGCTACATCCTATATAGGACCACTGTGGGGTTTTGGCTTAATTTAGACTGGTATGTTACGGAGAGAAACAAAATTACTAAATTCTTTAAGACGTGATCAAATCTACACGGTCATATTAATAATAGCAGAGACATTTACATATCGCACCCTATCGCTATTCTATTAGCCTCTAAGCTTTCACAAATGGTCGTTGATCACTGTGGCCCAACATACCCAAAACCATTAGCATCATTTCAAGGATGCAGCAGATCGGGCACAGCGCTTTCCCTTACTCAGCAAACATACATCGAGATAACCATCGCAGCCGGGACCAGCTCCCAAAAAATATCGCATGGGTAAATCAGGACAACCAAGCAGTTAATTTCGTTGTCCAGGGAATTACAAGATAGCCGAATCTCACAGTGCTCGAACGCATGCCTATATGCAGGGATGAGCACAATACACTTGAATCGAGCGCTAAAGCGGCTTAACTGATTGAGCTATCTTGTCCATAAGGTCTACAATATAGACATGGCTAATATTCAGATGAATATAAATCTAGCTTTTTTTTAGGTTTAATAGTTTTGGAGGAAAGCTGTGGAGTCCAAAATGCCTTTTACTTGATTGTACAAAATTTCTTGTTTGTTGCTTTCTCTCTATATCTCTGGTGTGCTCTCTCTATCTCCAAGTCTTTTTTGTCTCTCTTTTTTCTTTCCTCTGTCTGTCCTCTCTTGTTAGCAGGTCTGTCCTCGGTTCTCCTCTCAATTTTCTTCCATCTCTGGCAGTCCTCGTTTTAACTGTCACTCTGTTCTCTTTGTGAGAGTGCTGCTCTCTCTCTCCTCTCTCACCCCTCTGGCGCTTTTTTTTCTTCTCCAGTCCCCCCTCCTGTCTCTCTCCCTCTCTCAACCCTCCACATTGCTGGGCATGTTTGCAATACCCAAAAAGTCCCAAAGTGTGGTAAAGACCACTATATGAAAATAAGTACAGCTTCAAAAATAAATCCTGACAAGCAATGTGTTTCAAACAAAATACAAAGAAGCAAAGTCTTTGAAAGGAGAAATAGTATAATATGTGACATTATTCCACTAGTAATAACTCCAACAGGAAATATTTCATAATAATGGTAACCCTAACAGGAACAATAACTGGATCCATACCGGGTTAATTTTACTCTGGCAATACTACAAGTGGACCTCCCATGCTGGAATAGAGATCGGTGAGGAGGAGGAGCTGATGATGTTATTATTGTACATTCCTTCCATAATGCCAGTGAAAAAGGATTTCCTTTTTTAAGGCCCACTGCATTTTTGTCTTATGAGTTTTTTGTCCCAATGAACTGTTCAACGGGGACATGAACCAGACATATAACATGTGTGTGTTTGTCTGTCTGTGTGAAAAATGTTTTAAAGTTAAACACTTGATTTTAAAGTTTTAAGTCCAAATGAAATCCAGCTTGGGTCCATAGAATGCAACACGGGAACCTTCATATGATAATGAGGTCAACGGTCACCTTCCACCAAAGACAAAGGTCACTTTGTTGAAATTGTAAAATAGGCTATGATATGGTGAGGTGTAAGTAAAAGTCTAGTAATTTTGAAATTGGTCTCATTGACCTCGTTTTAAATTGCCCACAAGTTTCACTCCGTGTTTTTCTGCGTGAACACGTGTTTTCATTCACCATAACCACATGATATTTAGAGGTAACCATTAATCCAACATTTCTTTCCTTCTTTATCCTTCCCGGATCATACTTTTGTTTTAATATGAGCGGAAGACCAGACGGACATTATAGCTTACAAGCGTATGAATTGCCATTGATCTTTTTGTGTTAATTTTTTGCTAAATCATATGGGATATAGTATGTGATTATTCTGTATTTTTCGTAAATTTTGTGTTGGTTTGAAGCGATATGAACAACAAATTCAATCCATACATATGGATTCAACAGCTGCTAAGTCCAACATGCATTTTACACCTCACCAGGGGCCGGGCCCGTTCCCGAAACTCTCGGTCGAATACTTTGTACAAAGCACTGTGTAACTGTATGAAAGGTCTGTTTTATATCAGATTATGCATTAGTTAGTATACACGTAAGTTTATGACTTCTCGGGTAAAATTTTTCCCCAGTCATACTAGCATGAATACCAATGAAAAAGAAGATGTAAAAGGTTATTTTTTTTATTGTTCTGTCGTCCACACAAAACTTCAAGCATCCTTAGAGCAGGAAAGTTCAAAACTTTTTTGTTGTGTTGTTGGTTTGTGTTGTTTGTTGTTTTTTTGTTTTCTCGTTTTCTTTTGTCTCATAAGACCCATTCAAACGTTCTCGTTCAACCATTTAAGTGCAAATTTTATAGATGATGTTTTTGTGCGACTATGCGATAAAATTATATGGACCGCTTTCTTTTTCATAAAATTCCAATTTTTTTATGATTGGTCTACATTGATATACTCTCTGAACAGAAACGTTAAAGTGCGGCAGTTTTTTTTTTGCTTGTTTGTTTGTTTGTTCTTTTGTTTTGGTATTTTTTGTTTTTAATTTTCGTATGTACATACCCCGTTGTTCCAATATTTCATTCTGATTTGTTTCCTAACTCCTAATATCTTCTTCAATCCCATTTTCTTCCAAATAAGACGTCAATCGCTAATGCACCTAGTATCGGGAACTTCCTGTCATTTTTTCTTTTTCATACACAGCAATCTCCACCCCGTGTCCGAACTTTCTGACGTGCTTAGAATTTTGAAGAACACCCTTATTCCTTAAGTCCCTAAGAGTGTTCCGATTTTTTATGACATCGGGATAGCACTGTCAATTTGGTCTGGCATTGTGACAGCAATTTTTGAACCGTGCTGCAAGGACAGATAAGTGTAATCTATTTTCCTAAATGGTACTTTTCCACATTAGTCGCCAAGACATGTCCAATATAAAAAAGCATGATATTGACAAACGGAGAGAATTGAAGCGGGCCATGTTAGGAGCGTCCGAATCACGGATACACGCGGCCCCATATCAGCGCACTAGCTGAATAAATCCTGACCCACCACCAAAGCCCTTACCAATGACTTTTGGATACGAGCAAAACAAAAAAAAAGCAGCTAACTTGTTAGATAGTGGATGCTGGCAGAGAGTCTTCCAGTGATAGTATTTAAACTACTCCACAGATATATCCCCTTTCTAACATATCATTACATCATCCTTATGCATAAACATAACCTTACACTAGCTGACCAAATCATAATTCATCACCCGAATTACATTACTTCATATATGGGGGAATTTCCCGATCTTGCAATGTTGGATCTTTTAAAGGCATAACAAGCTTCTAGTTTACATCTTGGGGAATTCCAAACTTCCCCTATTGTGCATCTAAACAGGTGCACTTAGCAAACAAACTAGGGGTATTACCCTTTCTCTCTATTATAATAAACAAAAAAACAGAACAAGTAAAAAAAAAACGATAAAAACCAAAATTGTTAAAACATTAAATTTTTAAAAGTTTAATCATGAAAAATGCGGCCATATAACACTGGCTACAGCCTGGTGTGAAAAGCAAACATTTTTAAACTTCTTGTGTTAAATCTGCCAACGCACAATGAAACGTTTAGTCTAGTGGGTAGAGGGGTTGTTCGTGCACTCCCCCTAAATAAACTTCTAATCAATGTCCCATATCAGAAAAAATGCGTAGAAACGATTAGCTTGTTAAAAAAAATCAAAAAGTGTCCCACGTATCAGTTTATGCAAATGTAGCAAATTGTATCGCCATTGCATACAAATACAAATTTCGATATACCTCAGCCAATACTGTTGATAAATGAACAAATGAGCTGATTTGCGGTACCCTTGTTCTCTATTTATTCTCTCAATTGAACGTCCGAAAATGGCTCGCACAAAGACAGGGTTTACCTTAATTTAGCGTACTCTGGGTAAATTAAGACCATTTTTAACAGTGCATGACCTAAAATTGCCGGGGCGTTGGGTTCTATCGGGTCGGAGAATAACATGGCTGTGTGCAAAAAATTAAAAGCAAACAAACAGACCGTTTGTTATAATAAATAAGCAAATATTCTGGGTCCAAAATTTTATTTACAAAATTGGAAGAAAATAAAAAAAAGACTGTAAGTGACGTAATAAGACCAACTATATAAACAACTCGGCTCAACTCGTGTTTATTTTTAGGTGTCATGGCCTAGACTATCCTTTGAGAGCAAATTGAAAAATTTCATATTTTTTTTATATTTCAAAAATCTGTGTCTGTCTTTAACTGTCTTTAAATTATTATTTTCTTGTGTTAATTATGAATATTAATTGTTTCGTTAATGTTTTACTGACACTCCCGACTGAGGACAAGTGACCCAACATATCATCTAATTACCGGAGTCAATGGATCTCATTTTTTTTTGCACAACCAAAGTTTAACACAACCCAATTATGAGTCGGAGAAGTATATCTTAGTCGGTAAAACTGGTAACATGTAAGTGTTTTAAAAGGGCACATCCTCAAACGTCTGAGCTGACGTAATAAAGGAAACCCACCACAAAGTCCATAGCCTCGCCCGCGGAAGGCACTTGGAGCTAAGGTGGACTGTTGGCTCCTTCACGGAATGTGCCCTTCTTTGGGCAGTTAGCAGGTCCCTCAGGTCCAATCTCCGCAGGGCTTTGTTTTAAATTTAATTAATAAACAATCATCACAGCACATTCTTAGCCTTCGGAGTGAGTAAGCGTTGTTATGTTGTTCTTAAATAAACTAACTTTAAGGCCACACCCCCCCGCCCCCCCCCCCCCCCCCCCCCCCCCCCCCCCCCCCCCCCCCCCCCCCCCCCCCCCCCCCCCCCCCCCCCCCCCCCCCCCCCCCCCCCCCCCCCCCCAAAAAAAAGACCCTCCCCCCCCCCCCCCCCCCTCCCCCCCCCCCACCCCCCCCCCCCCCCCCCCCCCCCCCCCTCCCCCCCCCCCCCCCCCCCCCCCCCGACCGTTGTGTTTGATTTCCACAGCGTATGTTCCCCATTCCATCCATTCGTCCTCTCAATTATGTTTGCATGATTGATGTTTACTTTGAGGTATACATATATGGTGTAACATTCCCCACAAGGAATACGCCTTGAAAAATTACTTTATTTTGCAACTCAAGAAAACCTTCAACGATCGAAAAGTAAATACTTATTAAAGAACAAAAAGAGTAACAACAGATGAAAAAAAATCAGAAACGATGACACAGTTACCATATTATACTTCATTTTATTTCGTTCAACATTTATTCCCAGAAAACATCTAATCCCCTTGAAAAATGTGGAAGCTTCCGAAAAAAATTATGACTTTGTGACTCAAAACGATGCGATACCGCATACCGTCGAATTCGAACCCTGAAAATTGTCTAAGACGATATACTACGCTTGGTTGTTTAGGCCTATTTATTAGAAGGTACGGTCGATACTAGTAATTTTCTATTGTTTAGGTCCGTGGCCATATGCTTATTCATACACATTATCTGCGCAATATGATAAAATGTGGAATATTAGAAATGAATACCAAGATCATGCTGAAGTTAGTTTTAACCGATAACTGACCAACATCGGCATTGTGTGCGACCTCCCCTGAGAATGGGGGATGCTCAACAAAAGCCCGTGCAGAAAAACACCCACCATATACTGTACCGCCCTGACAAGCGATTGCACAGCGGCTTGTCAGCAACCTCGATTTAAAAATATAACCACTTCTCGTGCCGCCCACTTCTAAATAAATAACGGTACAGATGGATGGATGTCGTGCATTGTGTTTTCACTTGTCGTGTTTGAGTGCTTCCAGTTGGATTATAGAACTCGTCTCTGCCGGCGCAATGACGGTGCGCGACTCATATCAATGTGATTTTCAGTGTGATTACCATGCAGAATAACATTACCTAACATATATAGCAAACGCACACTATTGATATGAATCACTGCCGACGGTCTATGGCTCATTACTGGGAAACCCATCCAAAAATCACACGAAAATACACTGAACCACCGCTGAAAACAATTTCAGCGTTACTATTTCTTTTGTTTGGCGATTTTCAGCGTTACTTTGCTCTTGTTTCCAGTGGTCATTTCAGTGTTTTAGTTTCATAGTGATAATAGGAGTTTCCCTGACCTAAGGGCCCCTGGTTCAAATACCAGTGGGGAACGTGCTGCTTGGTGAGGCACTCAACTTTGGTGTGTAGAATGTGCATGCAAAGGTTACAGAACTGCGAACTTTAGAAATATTGCAAAAGTACGGTCCTTGAACTGATTTTTGCCCAATTTCAGGCCACACCAGAGGGGTGGGGGGATTTCCTCCAAATTCCAAAAAGGCCCCTAAAAAAACTCAAAGTGCTAAAAAGGCCAAAAAAATCAGGGTTTTTTGCAACTTTTTTTGCCCCAAATGGTTTAAAAAGGGAAAAGTCCCCTTTTAAAAAAATTGCCCCCCCCCCTTAAAAATCCTGGTTAGGGCCTGACCAATGTGAATGGTCGTGGAACATAATTTAGGGACAAGCAGAGATCAAGATCATAAAAATTTGTTGTGTGATTTGGAGGGTGTAGGGGTGTTACGAAATGAAGCATAATCACACCGGGCAGCAGAACTGCTACAGAGGCATGGTCTTACTGCACAAATTCGTGCATGCCATTTATTTGACTAACACTACTCCTATGAGACTTGAAAGTTCCCCTCATACGTAGTTGGTCAAATCTCAATGAACAATCAACTAATATTTCTACATCATTAAGTTCATCTGACAGCAACACTAAAGTCGCGTTATATTCTACTGCATTGCAGTGCAGTGCTGCAATGCAGCCTACCAAAATTGTCATGCAATCACGTCAGTGTTGGCAATAACGCAATGCAGTACTGGCAACGAAGTAAAATTATTTTAACTGGCGTGCAGCAAGATGCAGTGGTGTGCAGTCAGATGTTGCAGTATCCAAATTTCCGCGGTTTACTGTCAACGTACTGTCAACCTGTGACAGGCAGTGCATGGGTTGACCTGCAGCAAATCGATTAGGAGTGCAAGCGAAGTGACGGAACATTGCAGTAATTTAACTGCACTACACTGCAGTGGCAGTGGGAAAAGTATGAATCGGACCTTAAGACAATACAGTAATCCCAACTTGTGTTCCTTCCCCAATGGTAGTAAAAACTCTCCTTCGTCTCGAGTCTCTTGTGGGGTTTTTCTGTTGATATAGTCATTGAGATTAAGTTGGACAGCCAGGAAGAATCAGTCTCCCTAAGGAAAATTTCCAAGTTTACTTCCAAGTTCATTATACTAGTAATATGCTATAATATCATAGAAATTCCATGGTATTTACTATACTTTGTTCATCCCGCAAATAGGGCCAGACTTTTTCATATCACAAATGATAGAATAGTGTGGGCACAACTGTAAGCAACACTAACCGCAGAAGTGCAGTGCCCGTAATGTACGTGCCATGCATGCTTGTATACAAGGAGGGGTGCATGGAACAGGAATCACTTTCACGCGCATTAACAAGCCAATCTTTATGCCTATTAGGTGATGAAAAAAGCATAGGCCTAGTGCAGGAGATTTTGTGGCAATCCCATAGAATTGTGCTTTAATTAAGAATACTTATGCATGGATTCTGAATGACCATGAATTAGGACGGAGCATTGGGACACTGAATCAGAAGTTGTGGGTTCAAATCCCATCAGAGGTAGTGTATTGGATTCTGGGGAAGGCACTTTAGATCTCTTTCAGTGCTTTCTCGTCGTCTCCCTTCTCTCTCCCCCCCCCCCACACCTCTGAGTACAGTGTGTACTTGGAATTGCGATTCAGCGTGATCAAAACAACAAAGAAAATACTGTATGCCAGTAGCTTCCAGTTGCATAGCTGAGCTCTGGTTAGGGCCTTTGTCTTATCTACAACACCTATTTTTCCAGCCAATTTTAGGACTTCAAAATAATTTTCCTCTTTTTTAAATTTTAAAGAAGAAATGGTCATATAAACTCCTTACCCACTTGCTAGCCATGTTCTCCCAATCACAAACCCCCCAGAAGTTGCCCCTGCCCCACAGTTTTAAAGCAGGGCCCCCCCTCCCGCACACATCAATGTTGAAGTTGCCCCTCCTGGTTTACCTACTTACCTAAGTAGCTTACCTATCAGAAGTTGGTCTTTACTAGAAGACTTTCCTTAACAGAGGGACAAATTAGGGGGGCAACCTGGCACTATGTTACCATTGACATTAGTCTTGAAGTGCAACATATTGCCTTCCACATGGACAGATTGCAACCCTGGTTACTCCTCATGTCTAGATTGAAGCAGGCAACTGGTTTAAATCTTGATAGTGCAGAGAATTCAAAACAAGTTTATTTCAAAATCCGATGTTATATTTTGAACACTAACTCCAAAGTGTAAGGTGGTTGCATGGATATTGTCATGGCAGTTTCAAATCAAGGTCATCCACCCCCTGAAGAATGTACCCCCTAACACGCCTCAGCCTTGATCTACATTATTATTGAAGGACTTAATGTGAGGAGTGAAAGAGAGACAAAATTGAAGAGCACTCGAGATGGGAAACTCCGGAGTCCCAGCTCTCTGCTCTGAATGAATGTACAGTGTGTGTGAGATGCTGGTGGAAACAACTTAAAGGAGTACTGAGAATATTGCTTTACTTATTTTTAAATAGTATTAAGAGTCAGATTTTAGAATTTGAGCCCAATTTAGTCCCTAGTCCTATACAATTTACTCTGTACTTTAAAAAAAAGCACAACGTTTTTGGGCCTAATTTCAGAGAAATTTAACGAAACTTCTCACAATTTTGCTTTTTTTCCCCATTTGTTGCAAGAATTTTACTACAGACATCAAAGAGTTGTTTGGAATATTAGAAAAAATCCCTTTTCGGTGCATTTGTGATTGCAGCGTCTTCTGTTTTTATGGTTAACTAACTGTATATCCTGAGGAAAGCTTGAGGAAAATTCGCTCAGAGGTCGTTGAGAACTACTGGTCCAACTTTATGGAATTCTCTAGAAACATACATCTAAAAGAAGGCACTATCCGTCAACATTAACGAAAAAAAAACGGGAAAATACACTGAAAGAATACTTTCACGTTATGAAAAACTAGTTACTTGGGCATGTCACTTTGTGTTGTGATGTCATTGTGTTTTGTCAGGTCTGCGTCATTTTATGTGTTTTTGGTTGGTAACATTAATTTGGCCAGGGGATATTCTCTATCGTGCCTCATTGGCCTTCGACTGCCTCCCAGCCCTCCTCTTTCATGGCTTATATTTGTAAATTTTGATATGTGCATTGAAAAATAAAACTTTATATGATGTATTCCTCAAATTTCATTCCGATCCTGTTTTGGTGTTATTAGTAAATGTTTGTAAGCAGTGACCGTAGGCCACTGTGCTGCAACTTTTCTCTCAATTTTTCAGACAAAATATAAAGTTGCAAGACTTTTCAGAGACAATCAAATGGTGGCATGATTAACTAGGGCTAAATGTGTTTGGTAGGATAAAAAATAAAAAATAAAAAATAACATTCCTAAACTTTTTTACATAGTCAGAAACGAAGCTGTAAATTGCAAAATGCCCTGAATGATTTCATTTGACCTTCATTTCCTCACACTTCTTAATTTTCGGTTACAGGCCCTTTTCCTAAAAGTGGTTTAAATTATTAATTAAGAAGGTTCATTATCCTTAGACTGAAGAACCCTGATTTGAATTTTGTTTTTGTAAAACACCCTCCTCCTCCTGGTTGATAACATAAAATGCTCTAAATTTTTGTAGTTTGTTTTATTTTTGTTTCATCATCAATTTTTGTTTCAGTGATTCAGTACTATGACTAGAGAACTCAGCGTCAACCAAACACTTGATGAGGTTATCCAATCCCATGTGACTGCATGACCAGCTCCATACAAACATCACACCTTGGATCAGCATCCTGTCAGCAGGGGACTGTGTGTAAGAGTGTGTCGCTTTTCCGGATAAAATTGTGAATTTTTGCACACAAGTACTTTAGGCATTGATAATCCATAAAATTGAGGGAAAGCCTTTTGCCAACCCCCTTAATGGCCCCCTGCTTGAGTTCATCAAAGATTATACGGGTCAAAATTGAAAAATGTTCTGAAATGTGTTAAAAAGCACACCATGGGTGTTTGGTCTGTCACAGGATTTCCAAAAAGGTATAGTTTTACTACCTATCTATGGCTTCTCGTTCCGGAGTTATGAGGTTAAAACTGTACAAATGTGAAAAAGTCAATTTTGATGTGTACATATATGGGTCAAAAGTTCAAAGTTTGCTGCTTTGAGTCGTTAATATGTGGTGCAAATTGTCCCTTACTCGCTTCGCCGGCTTGCCCTCCCGGACCTCTTTTGCCTTCAGCTGTTAGGCCTTATTTTTCACGTTATCCAACCAAATAGGGGCACCAGTCCATAGAATCCCCCTAGCTGCCACTAGCTGTGTGACCTAGCGGTGGACTTTATTTTCGCCCTGTGGGTAGACCAGACACGTAAGAATAGGCAAAGGAGGCCTATATGGCAGTCTCGAACGAACCAACAATTTGAACCCAGTTACAAAACATGGGAGCAAACTTTTCATTGGTTGACCCCTGTACAAACCAAAATGACGGATGTCAACCAGGTGGACAGGGGGTACCCCCATAAAGTCCTAAACTATAAGGTCACAGGAGTAGACACAGAACCGGTGGGGAACCGGGGAACCAGACGCCAAGCAGGTGTGCGGGGCCCACAAATCGGAACAGTGTAAAATTTGAAAACCCCTGGTAACCTGTGAAATCCAGGCGGGGGGGCATGAAGGGGGGTGGCAGTGCTTCCATCAGTTTTTTTGATTAGCAAGGTTTAAAGACTGTTTACACCAAAATTCACAATTGGTATCCGGATTTGCCACGCACATAAGATCTGTGCACGAATCCCCCACTACCCTGGGGCCTCCCTCACCATACTAGGATAATCTAGATATACTCACAGTTACTACTACTGAATGCTCATAATGGCCGTTGGGTAGGATATTAACTACACGCTTTGCTAGCCACTGCCCATTTGTTTCACCTATCCAATGGTTTATGTTATTTATATGATGACAATGATTATAGGCCTATATGTTTGTACATGTGCAAAAAAGATAACAAAACAAAATATATTCCATTATTTTTTTGTTCTTATTATACCTCATTAGAACCCTTTACTCATAATATCTCCATAAACCTTTAAGAAACTTTTTAAAAAGAACACTTTCTAATACAGTATAGAACCCCCCTCAAACTAATTCTCTTTAGAACCATCCAAAAACGACTGACGTAAAGACTAATAGGCCTGTTTGGACCTCATTTAAACTATAAATGGCAATCTCATGCTGAATCTGAAAATGGTCATAAACATTTCTAATTTGAAAAGATAAAAAAAAGATTAAATTATGTATTTTGAGTGACTAGTCACCCACAGGCCCAGAGGTATCGTCCCAGTCCGCTTAGCCAGAGCCCTTGGTTTACGAGGGTAGCCATTTCCCCTTAAGGGTGCAACAACAAATTTCCCCCGATCCACAATCAAAAAATAATTCCTCGGTTCAGGGCAAAAGAATCCGAGAGGGGCTTTGCACGAACACACTTTTACCGACACCTCAACAATATTTATGAAGTAGTCTAGGTTTATATACCGTCGGTACCACCCGTCTTTCTCCATTTGCGATAACCACGCTACAGAATCCTCAAACCACCGACAAAGCGAGCCACGACGTGATAATTTCGACGTCACACCATGCATGATGCTTGTTGTGTGATCTATTCCAACCAATTACTGCACGGGGTTGTGCATGTACAATCAGGGGAAGAACAATGCGCTGTGACACGAGGTTCCGATAGCTCGTGTGAAGTGAATGAGAAATACGGAATATCGAAACTAGCAAAACGTTATAATGGAACGATGTCATGGATGGGAAATGTTTTGAAGAACTGTGGTTTGCCTTGTGCATATTGAGACTGTCAAGATTATTAAAGACGATGTCAGAACTAAACCACTGACATTTTCGCTAATATGGACTTCGATGTATTGCAACACAAATTGTACTAAGTGTTTACGAAATTATTATGAGCAAAATGAGAATGAAATATAATTTGAGAATTTGGCACAGGGCCGAGCTTTGTGTGCTTTGGTATAGCGCTATACAAGTGACCCAACTAAGGTTAATTATATTAAGCAGTGGCGCGCTTTTCAATATGATCTAACGATGTTGTAAAGAAGTTCGTTTGTGCTGATTTAACATAAATATCTGTGCTTAATTTCCCGATTTCCCTTCAAAAATTTTTTGGGGCACTCTGCCCCCCACCCGCCCCCACCGTACGCCACTGTATAGGCCCTATATAATTTTCATTTCCATAAGCCTAAACCATTTTCCCCAAAATAATACTGCTATATTAGTGGCCACAATCTTGTGCAGTACACATACACAGTAGGCTAGTGTATGTGACATTGAACTTCTGAATAGCTGGACTTCTATAGTACAGGTGAAGTGAAGCTGCTGTAGTAGATTTTCAAAGGATACAGAAAAATCACAGTATTCCTCGGAGGGTTTCCTTTGTACAGATTTAGAGATATGCAAGAATATAATGAGAAACATTATGAGAGGTTTATAGGATCAATGAGAAAACAGCATTATGCAGACTTTATGTGAATGGTTTCTGGGTCTTTACATGTATAGTAATACTGTTCAGAGTAATTCTTTACACAAAAATAGATTTTAATACAGTCTGAAATCCCTTTGCAAATGACTGCAAGTTATTTTGGAGGACTCGGTATATGTATGAATGGTTACAAAACTCTGAATATCTTGATCTGAAGGTAAAATTAGGTTTTATGAAATACTGGGGAAAATTTAAAAATATAACTTTTTTCAAAAGTAAGGCAGGGGTTATGGATCACGTGATACCCCTTAAAAGCCAAAGGGTATCTCATGAAGGCGTATCTCATGAACCCCTGCCTAATTGAAAGTACAATTTTTTTCAAAAGTAGGCAGGAGTTATGGATACCCATTAAAAGGGGTTGCACTAGGGTGATTTTGAGTACATTCTGATCACCTATTTTGATTAAATTAAGAAAACTAAGCTAGAATAGCACTGATATAAAAACACATTCCTATGCGAAGCAGAACTACAGTTCTTAACATGAAAACATTCATTTTGAAAGTTTTGGTATTTTTGAAAATTATTCCATTTG
>JAMKCH010060111.1:0-13195 GCA_023653785.1 Ophioderma brevispina
TTACCATTAAGAACCAGGTCAATTTTACTGGCAGATGAACATCGCCACACAAAAGGTATCTCAATTTATGACGCATGGCCTTAATATTATATAGTACAATGTTCAGGGCAACCGATAACATATTTCCAAAATCAGCATGTGAATTAGAAATATTTAACAAAAATCTTAAATATAGTTTTACTTAGTATACAGCTCTGACAAAGCCTCTAGCAGGGATGAGAATGTGTAATAAAGTGTTAAAGGTCCATGGCCGATCGCTAATAGCCTCGTCCCCAGGGACCCCGAGATTTACCGGAAAAAATTGGTCAAAATTGTGGTATCGAAGAAGCTACTATTTTCTCATTTACACTGTGAATCTTAGGGCTAAAGGTTGTTTGGTTTGGTGTTATGAGCGAAATGTGCCCCTTTGTGGTCTAACTGCATATTATTTTACACAGTACTCTATGGGGATTGCAAAAATCATGTGCTGCTTGAGGCTCACAGGGGCCCATGCGGACGGGGGAGCGGAGGGGGGCAGACACTTTAAAATATCGCGTCGAAATTTACAGATGGTGATTTGGGGTGAAGGCCATTCTATCAAGATTAAAACCTACAGACTTAAATCGTGCTATTCCCCTTTAAACATAGTAGTACCATCTGTTTATACAGTCAAATGCAGAAATATTGTCCATATTTGCAACTACCAACTTGGCTGTACGAAATAAAATAATTAAATGTCCCACCTCGTTACATTTTTCAAACCTTAACCAGAAACTCATAATTATTGTGAATGGGCCTAACATGTTGCATAAAGGTGTGAAGTTTTTGGGCAAAACCACATTGAATATAAACCTTTCCCCTGTTACCATGCATGATAGGCATTTCAAAGAGCCACTTTGCAGACTGCAGACTAACAAAATAATCATCAAAAGGCAATTCGAATAAGTTGATATTAAATTACCTTTTGAAATCATAATAGTTTATCCTCAAAATTGTCTAAAAACAGTAGAAAACCATCATTTTCCGGAGAAACAAACCTTTCTATGCATAAGTGATGTAGTCGCAATTTCTCAAATTTTAATTTCTAATTCTTCTAAGTTTTTTTCACATGTCATCGCATATATAGAATTCTCCAGTTGGTTTTATAGGAAAACAGGATATATCATACATTTGGAGGGATTTTGAGATCGACAAAGTTAAGGTAGGTAACAGGGAAAGGTATTCCATGTGTTGTTGCATAACTCCACTCTGTTAATGACAACCTGTTAAAGACATGTGGAGTTAGGGGCTATCAGAACTAAGTGTATCGCCAGGCTTTCACCCCCTTTGGTAGGGCATTCACATACTTTTCGTCTTGTTACAAGTGATCATTTGATACGGTCCGATCCGGCCTATAAACAAAACGTAAAAATTTTTTCGAGAAAAAATGAAATAAAATCTAATTAGTATTTTGAATACCATAGTGGCCTAAAATGATTATTATCGGAGATGAAAGAGGAAGGAAAAAAAATAATACGCGCCGTGTGGGGGTCAAACCTGGATCGCCAGGTCTCGGTCGGACTCAAGCCATTTGTTTCTGGCGCCAGCGGGATTTTGTTTGATGAAGGTTAAAAATATAATAGTTAAACCTTACCTACTTAAAACAACCACAAAATTATATAACGTTCACCCTTTTGCATCTGCCATTTTTGACCATATTCCTATATTTTGTGGATTTCAAACCCAAGACGAATTTTTCCCTTCAATTTTTGGAGTCTCAAATTAATGGTGAAACATTATGGGTTGGGGGGGGGGGGGGGGTTGTTATTTGGGGGGGGTACTTAAAGGGAAGATATCTCTACTTAAATACCATTTTTTGGGTGAAATTTTTGTAGAAACTGAATCTCTGAAATAAAAAATACATAATTATCACTGAAATTTTTTCCCATAGCCTGTACAGGCATATTTCTACCCGAAGTCCTCAAGGTGACAAAAATTGTTTATTTGTTTTCTTTATTTCATCTTTATCCTGGGGCCACATTCTAGGGAAATTTAAGATCCCGTCTGTTCTTCCATGTGGCCGGAGAAGACGATTGGCTGGCAAAAAAATAAGTCCTTCAAAACTGGACTCTCAGGGCTAACACATATACACTTGCGTCTAAGGGAGGTCTTGGCTATAGCAAGTTTATATTGTTTAGCCTTAAACCTCAAAGTTTTGAGGACTTATTTTTTGAGAAGGCCTTTATTTTTTTCACACCCTCCTAAATGTTAGGGTAGGGGTAATATGACTACTTTATTTTTTTTTTCAGTACATTCAACTTATCCAATTTTTATATCACTATTTAGCCTATTAAATACTGAAGCAAAAGGACATAAAAAGCAAGACATCACCCATAGCTCATACCATTGAGGAGATATGGCTTTTTCAATCACAAAATTGGGCGAAATTGCATTTTTTTCCCAAATTAATTGTCACCCTGACCGCCGACTTTCTACCCGTTACAAAAAAGAATACATTTGACCATTTATGATTTGAAATATTACCCATGTAACCACTGTTCAAGATTAGCATAAGAATTAGTCACTACTAGTAGTTTTCATGTTTCATAACACTCACAGGAAATTAGCAAGTCAAATTTTTGTCACCCGAAAACGGCCATTTTTGGCTAAAATTGGCCAAAAAACAGAATTTTTCTCAAAATCAGATGAAAAATATTGGATTTAAGTGCCAAAATCTGAAAATAATACATTTTTAAACCCTCGAAAACATTTAAGGAGTAATAAGAATTTTGACTGTTTTCACCCCTAATATTTTTTTCAAACACCCGTCTGCTAAACGTAAGTCAAAACTTGAACGCTGTCATAAATTAATCTGAAATATGTCAAATTGGTCCAGGACCACATTGCCACTATGGTCCTGGAGCATAGATAAAAGAGAATATTGAAGAATATGCTCTGCTTCCACAAATGTCCAGGCCTCTGAGCATCTGGCCAAATGTGCTCCTGGGGCGTGGAAAATCTTTTATAATATTGGATGGCTGAGTTAAACAGAAATATCCTGCCCGAGCTAATCAAATTCGGGCGAGTCGAAAGCCGAGCCTGATTTTCTGGCGATGGCGATATTTTCTGTTATCAGCCGATAAAGCTATTCAATCTTATTATGCAAGAAGAATGTGATTGACAAAAATATTTTAAAATGGCTTCAAACTAATAAAACAGTATTTCTTGCAACGAGTTGCATGACCGCCGAATGCCCGATATTTTTGCGTATTGTGCAGTGTTTGGGCGGTAACGCGCTACTCGCACGTTGGGTATTTGTACCACCGGTGCATAATAATAATCAAAATGGTCCAGTACCATATTTGCCATATGGTCATGGAGCATGTGCACTAAAATTTGGGACTTAGAATATTTCTCAGATTACTTATGCTCCAAGGCCCATAATTGTCAGCCCCCAGGGACGACATCGTGTCAATACCTCGCCCGACATGCTATTTCAACTTATCATCGGTCAATACGTCACCCGAAATGGAGCTTATGACACATATCGTGTCAATAACAAGCGCCGACAATGGCATGACATGATCATCGTGTCCAATAATGTTTCGCCCGAAAAATGCTATTGACAGAGCATCTTGCATAACGTCTCCCGATAGGCTATTGACACATAATTTCCAGATGATCTCGCCTATATTATACCAGTGTTTCCTTGACTGATTTTTCCATCATCTGTTTAAAAGTCTGATGATTTTGAAACGGTGATTTAAAACTTGTAAAAATCCAATTTAACATATCAGTTGACCCCCTGGATTGTTTTGCCGTGTTTTATTTTTCTTTTTAGAAGGGCACGGAGCACGCTTAGTTTTGCTGATTACAATAAATTACTAAGATACACCCGGAAGTGGAGACGACTGTGTTTAGAAGCTATTAATTTGTTTTCAAATTTTTGGTCCATTTTGTGCTTTTTAGGGTCAACATTTCACGGATGTAAGCAAGAGCATGTGAGCTGTACTGTGCACCGTTTAAAAATCGAGCTAGTAGGGATCCTAAGACATCAAAGTTTTCATGCAAGGATTTCGTGTCAAAGATGTCCTGTATAATCCTTGACTTTGTGGCACATTTGGTGGACTGCCATTGGATGATGGATCCCATTGTTTGAATGATCTGCTGCTCTGGCTTAGGGAGAGTAGATAGTAGGGGCTATCGTAGCGGAAAAAGCCAGCAGCAACCTCTGCAGTCGCTCACAGTACGCTGCTATTGCGATTTTTGGCCCGAATTATGCTTCCAGGACCCATATGGCCGGAGGGCATAAGATCACTGGTGACCTTGTCCAAGTTGTCTGGACATACTTAAAGAGACATGAGGAGATTTCCAGGACGATCGACCCCAATTTTTCTCAACCCCTGTTTTTTACATTTGGAAGGCTTAACCAATGTATTAGGATTACAACTGAAGTGCAATAAGCCGAATACGCCGTCTTTATTAACATATGATATTCAGTAGTTTCTGTCGTGCACTACGAAAATCAAAGCATGGTTTTCTATGAGGAATGATTACGCTAGCAGTGCAAGTTCAGATCAAGGTTGCGGTTTTCTTTTGTCACCTTTTGCTAATAAATCTTTGAAACGTTTTCGGTAGGTGGTCTACACCGATTTTTTTCCCAAGTGGAAATTTGAGAGAACTATGTATCCCTAAAAAAATCTCTCTCTTCCTGTCCCTGTTACGTTAAGAACTCTGGAAAAACATTCGATAGAGAAGAAACCCCTAGTTTTTAGCCAATCTTCTCTGTCACCCCAATGACCCCTTTTTTTAAGTCCTACACACCAAATGCCCGGAAAAGCCCCAGTTTTTAGGGATCTGACACTGATGAAACCCCCGTTTTTGCTCAAAACCTTATTTTGTGTGTAACAAAAAGAGTAGGGGATTTATTCTTCATCATAAGATATTCTTATAGCCATCAAAATGCCCCTGTTATTATCTTCCATTCCAAATGCCCCATTTTATTCTCCTCTACACTGAATGACCCCCCTTTTTTGCAAGAAATCTCGCACCGATAGCCCTTGATATCAGGGTCGGTAGAGCAGGTTACATCACCTTTTGCCATATGGTCCTGGGCATAAATAAAAAAATGGTCCCGGGATCATATTTGCATATGCTCCGGGAACATGGGGGTAGGACATGCCAATTATTAGCAACACGTGAATGAAATTGGCATTCAAAAATGCGTGTTGTAACCTGAGTGCTAGTCTTTATCAAAAACTTGACGGGCACTGGTTCTGCAAGCATCACATCGCATTTTTTAATTTTGCGCTTGTTCCGGCGACGGTTCGGCCTCAAGTGTATTCTGGGAATTGTATGGGATGCCGCTATATAGCAATGCACTTGTACAATTTCAATGGCAGCCGCCCCTATTTCTCTTGCGGTGTTGCATCGCACATTTTCCTACAACCATTTAACTATATGAACATGAAAGCATACTTACGAATCTACTGTGTAAAGCCAGATATGACATTCAGGGGAATTTTGTATTAATTTCTAGTCAAAATCCACAGGATAAAATTGCTTCGTCAGAAACTAAAATCTGTAGTGTATTAGGAAAAAGTTCACCGCTACTCATAGTCTCATTACAGTTGCTGTAGGAAATACTGGTCTCCACCCTGTGAGCAGGTTCTGGCCTAACCTAGTGCGGCCAGTGTTAAAACATGTAAAAGGTCCAATCAGCATGACACAGTGAGTGACTCAACTGAGAGCACTAGGTTAGATGGCTAACTAGGTGCAGGTTAGGAGGGCGTATTACAAACATTGGAGAAAAGACTTTGACTAAAGCTCTATAGCTGGTCACGAATATTTAAATCTTAAATTACCGTGAATATATTAAACTGGTTTTGCAGCAAGGTAATCCAACTAACTTTGAATTATTGTGATTTCCAACTTCTGTCGGTTGGGTTGTTGAATTTGGGGGGCAAAACACTACCTCGGCTGGCGGTGACACTTTTGGATAGTCTATGGAGTGATGGAAGTTTTCTTGTATTATCAATTTTTGATCTGATCTCAAGATATTTTCTTGAGATACACAGCCAGGATATATTTTTTGATGATATTACGTTAAAAAGAAATCATTTCATAGAGTAATTTTTTGCTGTAAAGCGGATTTTGTTGACTTCTCTCATTCACACTCCAAGGAATCTTTTCCACTCCAGGAGTAACTTGGAAAAGCCGTGATTGAACAATCAGGCGGCAGAATTCCAATTGGTGCCATCACCAACAAACAACCGCCCGAACAGAAATATTACTAATAGTAGATTCAACCCATCGTGTCACCTTAGTACTTTTCCGTAAGGTATCCATGGGCATTGAATGAGGGGCCAATGCGCATTGGGTGGAAATTAAAATTCCACACACTTAATCTATTTCAAACATGTTTTTCCAGATAGCGAGAAAATAAATTCTAGCTTTGAGAATTCAACGTACGCGCGAATGCTGTACATTAACTCTCAAAACATTCTATATTGTATTGTGCTTCAATGGTATTCAATGTAGTAACAGGTGAGCTGAATGTTCTACTGACTTTTGAGCACCCATGGTTTTTGGATCCGATGAACACAAAAGATCAATTCATGAAACAGGTGAATCGTCCCATGTATTTTCTTTCTATCCTACCGCCTCTCACTCCGCCTTGCCCAACTATCGAGCTGTCCAAAACTTTTCCTCTGGGACACGATTTGAATTTGAAACCTACATAGAGATCTTTTTGAAACGAAGGTTAAAGAGGTGATTTTGTAATGCACGGGGACCGAGGCTGCCATAGAAATACACATAAGAATTCCCCCAAATTACAAAACCGTTTGGCAAGTCCCAGATGCCCAAATCGAGCAGATCGTGTCCCTACCATCCCTTCACCTGGAGCATATTTGATACACAAATGGGTCCAGGGCATAAGTAAATATGCCCCATTAGCACTTTAGAGAAGTTTCTAAGTCTAATACTGCCAGGACCACATTTGCCATATGGATATTTTCATAAAAATGACTTATAATATTTCTCTAGATTACGTATGCTCCATGACCATATGATCCTGGACCCATATAGTTCCTGGAGCATAATTTCCGGGCCCAAAATCTCCTCACAGTAACATGGTGATTTCAGTAACTCGTGCAAAACAAAATGGATGGAAATATTTATGTGGGGAGGTTTTTACTCTTTTTAATAGAGTTGTTCAAATACTTTCAAATTTATTCTGTTCTGAAGGTCATCTGTGAAAACTTGCCGGTCCCCTTGGCTAGCGTGAAACCCCTCTAAAAGCCTGTACTGCGAAAGAACTACAAACCATGTTTGGCTATTTTTTTTTTAGTTCAGAATCTGAAAGAATTATTTGAGGCCAAGCCTTAATTTTGTAGGTACCCAAACTTAAAAAGTTTGAAGGAACATTTTAAGGATTTGGTCATTACGTGATTTAACCAAATGGTGAAAATTACTTTAACTTCACTGGTCTTTTCCGAATTGATAATTTTGGGTTTCTTTGTTTAAATTAAAACCAAAACCACCGATGTTATCTAGGAGTTGAATCATTATTTTATATCAATTAACTGATAGAGTAGGTAGGAATACCATTATTGAAGATTCATGATAAAACCTAAGAGGCACTCAAGATGGTTCTAGTTTCCTTCTGTTATTAATGGCTTAAGTGAATGGGTTAAACGTCCCTGGAATTTTAATAATATGGTAATGGGGAAATGTTTTTTTTACTTATAATACTATATATGAAACAATTTGGCAGGTCACATCTTTTTTGTGATGCAACTCTAATGCAGATGAGACAAAAATTAAGCGTAATTAAAGAATTCGATTTATTGCCAAAAATTTGGAAGCCAGGAAGTATATGACATATGGAATGCCAATGTAATTTTAGAACCAAATTATCTTGGAAACAATTTACAAACATGTATGGGCAAAAAAAAAAGGTATGACTTAGCTTCTTTGGCCTAAAAGCTGTGCTATGCTTTTTTTACAAAATCAGCTATGACCTAGGTTTTTTAAAATTGAACCGCGGTATTATGAAATACAGTGGCATAACCAGCCTGTTTTTTTGGGGGGGGGGGGCACATACTTTTTTTGGAGGGGGGCAGCACTTTATATTAAAGAGAAAGTCAAAATGGACATATATTGGTACAAATTTCGAAGGAAAATGTGGTGATTCATTTAAATGGCATTTGGTTAAAAAAAACGTTGGTGCACGTGTGAGATGGAGATAGAAAACATCACCACCCAAGTAGCTCCACAATGAGACACATTTTAACCCCAGAGTTTGGCAACACGGTTTCGCGATGATGTTCGAGCGTTACCAGTTTTGCCACGGATCGGCCAGGCCTATGACTGTGGACAGTCTGCCCGAATTCCCGGAATCAATTTCATGTATAATCACACTCATTTAGAGCTTCCACGGTTGGAAAATTACCAGAGGCATCAACAGCGAAGGGGCAATACCAGGCCCCATAATGCAGTTGACACACAGCAACCAGTTATGCCATGTTTCTGCTAAGTCCCATGACGTATGAGATGGCAAGAACATTATGGCAGATGGATTGATGGCAGAAAAAATAATGGAGGGCAAATCGTTCCAAGCGGTGCCCTGGGGTATGAGAATGAGGGGGGGGAAACAACCGTGATCGTAATCATAAACTTCGCCGGGAGCTGCATGATTCCAAGTCAGAAAAAAGTGCTTAAAAAGTCATTTTCTTCTCGTTTTTATTCATTATAATCTCAAAATATAACAGTTAAATGTTAAAAATATTTAAACCAGGACCACATCCTTTGCCATTTGACTCTATTTAAAATTTGTTAGTGTAGTGTTAGTGTAGTAAAGGCCTATGTTGTTTTCACTGTATAAAGTGGCACATGTGCAGATATTCCCCACCGTGGCAGGGGAAGCTTCCCCTTCCCTGGTTACGCCACTGAGAAATACACAATATGTGCCACTCCAATGTACCCCTGGTCTATTTTCAAGGCACAAAAATTCACACAATGAAAAAAACCCCACAATATAGCTTGTCCAACTACAGGTCTGCTTTTAATTTTTTATTTGATATGAGTCCATGTATTTACATGCCCCCTCCGAATTTGGCAAACTAGTACTAATATAATTCACAGTTTACCTGCATGGACTGGTAATATAACCAGTGTCATCCCGCATATTTTCGCATGTCAGTTAATGAAGTTTTAAAATGGCCAGTGGCAGAACCAGGGGGGGGTGTGGCAGGGGGGGCATTTGATCCACAAGTTCCCCCCCCCCCCCAGTTTGCCCCTCTGTTTGAAGAAAACATCTAGGAAAAGCAGCGCAGGGTCAAGCCGAAAATACCATTTTGTGGCGGGACGGAATTTGATTAGCACTTTTTTCAGTTGCATCTCCCTAGTTGTTTGAATGGATCAAATTAATGTCTGTGAGAACAAGTAAGTTATACACTACATACAGAACAACAAAAAGAAGCAAAGATGTGAGTGTTCCATGGCAACGCAAATTGAAGGATGTGGTGGGAACGGAATGATTAGCTTACACATACTTTTTAACACCGAACGTTTCTGTAATTGTTAGCAAAAGTTACAAGATCTGGATTAAATTTTTAACACTGATATATAGTCTGGAACTATCCTAAATAACATGCAAAGAATGAAAAAGAGACTCCCACAAATTTCACATAGAATGTGTTTAAAAAACAAAATGGGTCGAGTGGTGGGACAGAATGTGGTGGACGGAATTTTGTTCCGCATACGATTGGTTATTGTATAAGTGTCAAAAACTTGGACAAATTGTCTTGAAACTAACTTTAAGTGAAAGAGTACTACATTACGGTTCATTAAGAGTATTTACCCAAGTACAAGGTATTAGTACCAAACAAAACATCAGTTACCATGGTTACCGAATATATTGAATTTTGAAAATTTTCTTTGTAATTTTGACAGGGACTACAAATTTACAAATGGTTGAAACTGGCAAAATAGTTGTATGTGTCATCTAATATCTTAACTCTACTATTATGGGTTATTATTCAGTATATAGGCTCACACAAAGCACTTTATAACCAACCTATCAAACCACCTAAGCAGTTGTTTTAGACTGATAATGTGACCCAATTTTGAATGCTAACTCCACAATATTAAAAGTGAAGTATTGTTTTAAGTCCTACATGCAATTAATTACCTTTAATCAAGGCCAAAATACAAGCATTGATTTATGATCAAGTTCACTTCACAACTGTGGAAATGCAGTTTCAAATCAGCAAGAAATTAGAACACTAATTTTTTTCTAGGCATGATATCTTAGTCTTTGTACATGTAAATTTTAAAGTGGATTGCCTATGAATGTCCCACATGCTCAGGTAAATAGATGAAGAACCATTAACTCTTGTCCCAACTGGAATGGGAGGTGGAAGCTTCCCAAGAACACCCCCCCTACTGAGGGTCATACTTGCATTCGCCTGACTACCGGGGGGGGGGGGCCACTTCCAGTACCCCCCAGACTTGGCCTTGGCCTTAACAGTGGTTATGGTACCAATCATTAAACCACAACCTCTGGAAACAATCATTGTCTAAAATACATGGACCCAAATCAATCCCCTGTACCCCCATCAATTTTCTGAGAAGTTCCTGTTGTTCCAGGCATATCTTGATCACATTTGTGGGTCGACATCATCCCCATACGATTGAGTGTCATTGCTCAAGGAATGTCTAAAAGTTTTCAATCAAGGTGAGTCTAGATGTTTTAAAATGATTTAGGGCCACAGTGAATACAGTTCTTTCACTTGAAAATCTGAGATAGTTTGAATTACATAAAAAAACTCTAAAACTCCAGGATAACTGCAAAATTCAGGCCCTCCGTGTGTTATTCCGTCCCACAATTGTTCCGTCCACCAAAAATTGAGGGAATCAAAACAATAAAAACCATCACAAATCAATATAATGTATCAAACCATGATTCTTGGTTAGAAATATTAGTTGTTGTCCTAATAATTTGATGGTCTGACATGTTTTGCCGAAAATTTATATTTTTGTTCGTGAACTTGTTTCGTGAAAACTCCTCACAAAATGTGGTGGGACGAACCTTATTTTATATTTTTTGTAATTTTTTGTATTTTTCATTTCTAGAAAACAAGGTCACATATTTTTGGCGTATCAAAAAATTATCTTCCTAAGTGTCCTCTTAAATAGTCAAAAAACAATTTGTTGTTACATCCTCTTATTATCTTTTATTATAATCACTTTTTTCAATTCGTCCCCACACATCGGAGGGTTGCCAATTTCATCTGGAATTGATTTATATATCGCCAACGGCGACTATTTTTACCGAAAAAAGTTTTGATCCACGACTTCAATTATACTCTACTCAAACCATGACAATTTTCACCCTCATACAAGCAATTGAAAATTCAATTTGATGGCTCTGTTAGCGCACTGCAGTGTGGTGCATTGCATTGCCCTGGATTAGCTGCAGTCTCGCCCATGAATACTGCAATGTAGTACTGCAACAAGTTCAATTTGTTTTAACTTGCATTACAGTAGGTTGGCAATTAGTTGCGGCAGAAAGTGATTGATATATGAAGTGCAGGGCGCACTGCCCTGCGTTCAGGGAAGTATGAACGACTGATAATTTTCTTTTGAGAATATTTTTTGAAGCAATGGGGGTCGCCGCAAGCTAAGTGTTCAAGAAATGGTGTCTCGGGACAAAAAGGTTGGGAAACCCTGCCATACATCTTTATGTGAATCATAATAGAGTCAAAGAAAGTGCATGTGGTCCAATTAAAGGGGCATTTTTTGATGCAGTAGGTCTATGCCATAATTTGCTGTTTCGCGAAACGGTCTTTGGATATAAGGGGGAGGGGTTGGTGTCTCGGGTAGTTGGTGGGGTGTCTTGGGGAATGTAGGTGCCTGAATTATATGTTAGATGGGAGGGTCTTATATGCATGATGCTAGCAGAAATCTAGACGAAGCTAGCGAACTCAATTCAAATGATCAAGCAAATGATACAACGCCGAGGAAGTACCGTACTTGAAAAACTCTGAAATAAAGACTGAAATCCATTAGCGCTCGTTTCACGGGTATCCCCATAACACGTCCTCTGTGGCCAGTGGTATTCTCACTCTAGAACGCGAGAGGTCCGGGTTCGAGACGTGTATTTTTCCCGTCTTTATTTAGTTTCTGTGTTTCACCATTGTCTCCGAGCTTCTATATATAATAATAATATAAATCAATATAATTATTTTATTTTTTTTATTTTTGGGGAATTTTGAAAACTTTCCCCCAAACACCATCTGTAAAGTTTCACGCCATATTTCAACCTGTTTTGAAGTGACAGCAAAAAAACATGATTTTGTAATAGGCCTATAGAGTATTGGTACAATTCGAGGTTCACGAGAGATTTTTCAATAACAGGTGTCCCTGAAAAAATGTGAAAAATTCTGAGTTTGGCACTGTTTCAAACTTTTCCTATCAAAATATCCCCATCTGTAGGATTAAGCTGAGAACTGTTTCCTTTGTACAAAAATTGTGAATTTCTTTTCTAATTTCTATAAGGCGCAAATCAAAATTGATCCTATGTTTTATATTGAAATATAAGCATATTAAAAATCACCTTTAGTTTCAATTTAAGTTATATTTCTCTGAACGCAAATAAAAAGTAGGGAATCTATTGAGGCATCTAATATATGCTTCACTACATATCATAGAATATATGGATGACTTGAAAATCTCTTCGTTGCACCTTTAATATTGGTCGAACCAATGGATCATGTTTTCAAAAACCCGGGTGTTTCCATAAGGTGACACCCTTTTCTGCAATACTTTTCTGACACCCGATGAATTCGGAACCTTACGCGGAATAAACCCAACGGTTTATGTGGTTTATTCCGTTAAGGTTTCCAGATTCATAGGTGTGTCGAAACGTAATGTCAGAAAAAAGGGTGTCCCTTATGAAACACCCTCTTTTTGTTTGCCCATAACATCCAAACCACACAACAATATTTAGACCTAAGAAGAATTTCACAGGGTAATGATAAAAAGATAGTTTTTTTTCCCTGATACTAACATTGTGACCACTTTCCAGTAAATCTGGGGTCCCCTGAGGACTAGGCTACTAGCAATCGGACCATGGATCTTTATAAACATTTGCTTACAAGTAATATCCACATACTTTCAGTGGATTAACCAAACTTGATTCATTGGTGCACTGTGGGATCCCTCATTTGTT
>JAMKCH010060116.1:0-19694 GCA_023653785.1 Ophioderma brevispina
CACGCAATTTATAACTCTGTTTTTCGCCCCTGCTTTTCCGATTCTGGAGCCGCCCCTGGCTTAAGCAGTTAGGACCCCATACTGCTCATTTTGCTTCTTGTTAATTTTGACAGATACCTATTTGTACATGGATTTCAACTGCCATATTAACCATTGTTTTTCTTTAAAAGATGGAAAAGTGTAGTCTTGTCTTTAGAAACTATTTCATGTCTAATTTTGTGGTCTTGGCTGACTTGTTTTGTGGTCTTGGCTAACTAGTTTTGTGGTCTTGGTCTTAGAAACCTTTTTTTACTAATTTGTTTTGGCTAGTGTGTGAGCTTGGCCGATTAGCTGTGTGAACTTGGTCGTAGAAAGCAATTCACTCAGTAGAATTTTGGTCTTGAAGTCTCCACTCAGTAGATTTGGGGTATTGGCGTAGGTGAGTAGTTTTGTGTCTCCACTCAGATGATTTGTGGTTTTTGGTCTCCACTCAGTAGAAATGAGTAGTTTTGGGTCTCCACTCAGTAGATTTGTGGTTTGTCTCCACTCAGTAGATTTGGGGTATTGGCGTAGGTGAGTAGTTTTGTGTCTCCACTCAGTAGACTTGTGGTTTTGGAGCTCCACTCCGTAGATTACTGTTTTGGCTTACCTAAGTAGTTTTAGGTCTCCACTCAGTAGATTTGTGGTTTGGGTCTTCACTCAGTATAATTTGGTTCTTGGCAAAGCTGAGTAGTTTTGGGATCTCCGCTCAGTAAATTTATGATTTTGGATCTCCACTCAGAAGATTTGCTCTCTTGGCTTACCTAGTTATGGGTCTCCACTCAGTAGGTTTGTGGTTTGGGTCTCCACTCAGTGCAATTCGGTTCTTGGCATAGCTGATTAGTTTTGGGGTATCGGCTTAGTAGATTTGTGGTCGTTAAGACTCTACTCAGCAGATTTGTGGTCTACTCAGTAGATTTGTAGTGTTTGGATGGCCACTCAGTAGATTGGGGGTCTTGGCTTACCTTAGTAGTTTTGGGTCTCCACTCAGTAGATTTGTGGTTTGTCTCACTCATTAGAATTGGTGTCTTGGCATCATGAGCATGAGTAGTTTTGGGTCTCCACGCAGTAGATTTGTGGTTGGGTCTCCATCAGTAGAATTGGGTTTTTGGCAAGCTGAGATTTTGGGGTCTGCGATCAGGTAATTTGTGTCTTTGCGGTCTAAATTCAGTTAGAATGGCGGTCTTGGATTAGTGAGTAGTTTTGGGTCACCAATCAGTTGGATTTATTATCAAGGTGTCTGGTAGAGGAGCTTCTTCCATGTCTGTTGACATTATTAACCGTTTTCAGTGTTTATGTCTGTGTGCAATTATTAAAATAACGAACGGCAAAAGGGAGAATAAAACATGATCAAACGCAATGGTAGGCGCAATATTAGGGAAAAGTTAAACTCTAAATTGAAGTCGATTCTTTACAAGGGATATGAAAATTTAGCACAAATAACAAATATGGCAGGCTCCATGTGCACTAAGCTCATCGTGCTCCTAACAGTAACTCTTGCGAAATAATCAAGTGGAATCAAGGCAGATATCTGTGAAATTAACCAGAAACAAAAGGCAGCATCGGAGTTCCTGACTACTAAAGCTTACTGGATGCATTGCTGCAGATAGACCCATTTACGACTATATCTGGGGTAATTTTTATCAAGAATATGAAAGGGAAAGGGGAGACTAGTAAGCAATCCGCACACGAAAACCACGTTTCGTATACAATTACAAATGAAGAGCGCTCGCCATTACTCTCATTATGAATGGTGACGGCATATCTGTGATACCAGATTGGGATATTTGGGAAATTCTGCAATGTGTGTTCATGACGGTTCGAGAGACTTTAGACTCGGGGTGGTCAGAAATATAGGCGCAATGATAATGGGAAAATCCGGTATGGTCCCGGCTATCGGACGCTGGAAACAGACTTTAAATAAGACTTCCGTTGGTGAGGTTGGTGTTGTTTTGTGTTAGTAACGTGCGCCATGAGTCAATCCTTGAAATTGAGGGTTGAAAAAGTGACTCCCTAAATATCGTAGATTATGCGCGTTATAAGTGAGATGTACTATCGTGTCGGCATACTTAGATAATTCCTGAACCACAAGTGTCATCATTGCAAGGTGGAAATTTACTTTTAGAAGGTGAAATTGCAAATATGCATGACTAATTTTCGCAGTGGAACCAAGTTTTTGGAACTGGGAACTGCAATGAGTATGGATGCCGTCATAATTATATGCGCGGAACCTTGTTTGTGGCGCGGTCAGCATGGTTGGCTTAACACGTACAATGTACACACAGATTACTGCAATCGGTTGGTGTCAGTCAGGTCAGTCAGGAATTGTACTACACATGCGCGATTGCCGTCGGGATTGTCACTAGCATCTTCTATACAGGCTTCAATAGATTAGGTTTGTTTGTGCTGCAGGGTAAATCCAGGCAAAGTAGCGATGTCAAACAACAATCTGGTCGTGTTTTCAAGGTATTTAGCGCGTTTAAGATCAGCAATACATAGCAAATTCCTCCAATGATAACAAAACAAAAACAAAGGTATGAATCAGCTGTTGACACAGCATGCTTAAGTTTAAAGTGGTTTACGTTTTCTTAACAGTGTGTTCTTCATCCCTGTTTGGTCGGTACGTTAGACAAATTCTTACGTCCTTAGCTTCATCAAACCTTATGGTGTAATGACGACCGTTTTAAAACATCGCCCACATGCGTACTCTCGAAGAGGATCGTGTGGTTTATTAAACTCGGTAAAACAAACCACCGAACTAAGAGAAATGGTTCGTTATTAAGGGTTGGGTGTTAGTCAAAAATTCAAGGAACGTTTTTTGCCGTATCTCTAAATTATTGTCCCAAGATAAAAGTATATCCAAAATGATAATATTTTTCCCAAAATCGTTTTTTAGAAACTCATAACAATGGTGATTTTAATTTAAGTTATTATATGTACAATTCCATATAAAAAAAATATAGAAATTAAAAAGTGTGCCTGTCGTTTGATTCCAGAGTCATAGTTATAGGGTCGGTATTTCCCCTTTTCAAAATTCTGCACTTATTTTCAAATTATTTGCAAAAGGCAAAACAAAAATCCCGTGTTCGAATTTGAAAAAACAACCGCCAGGATGTTCAAAGGTTGGCATAAATCACGATTTTAACAAAAAAAAATAAAACTAAAAATACCGACCCTAGATTGTGATATGCTCTAACGATGCGTTTCATGTCTTACCTGTTACTGATAACTGGGAACAGAAAATTCACGAGTTATCGCCGAAAGTGAACACAGAGAAAATCGCCATTTTGTCCAAATATTGTCCGTTTCGCTTCAAAAATATAGGGGACTTATTTCCACAACACAGCGGTCATCTCTTGATTCTTTCACACAATGCTTCTGCCACCAGGTCGAATTATTTTGGATTCTTATGACAATGTAAAAATCAAATGATGAATCCAAGTTCATACATTAGGCCTTTCGGGAGGAGCGTTTAAAAGCAGATTTAACAATCACAACAAATCGTTTAACATGATAAGTACGAAAAATAAACAGAACTATCCAAGACGTATTGAGACTGAATAGGAAACGTTCCCAATATACCATAGAATGGATGGGAACCAATAAAAATCAACACGCATAAACGAGAGTCCTGGGGGGACAAGGCAACTTATGATTGATGAAAACTAGCTATAATACTTCAAATGAAGGACAAAATTGATCAACAAAACATCAGAACTATATCAGAAATGTCGCCCATAATAAGAAAAACACACTGCAAACAAGAAGAAGAAATAAACTTTGCGGTTTTTGCATCTGAAATTAGCGGGAAAATGAATCTGAGTGCGATTCTCTGGACGCATCCGTTTACACCCTCACGCACACCTTCTTGCGTTTAGCTTCACGCACCGAACACGCAGTTTTCCTCGCGAATCCAGACAAAACAAACACTATCGCTCAGTTGTCTGATGAGGCCGTTAGGCATGAAACTGCCACTAACAACAGCTGAAAATTAAATGTTTTAGCGAAATATGCTACATAAGCTCTACTTTGTTTTAGTATCGAGCACTCTACAGCTGGAATTGAAATATATTTATGTTATATATATATATATGTATATTTATATCTATATATATATATATATATATATATATATATATATATATATATATATATATATATATTTATATATATTGTAGTACTCCAGAAGAAGATATGGAGGACAACCGTGGGCTTCATAAAAAAGCACAACATGTTTCGGCCATAGGCCTTTGTCAAGTGTAAAAAACAAAAACAAAGGAACGTGGAAGCGAAAACCGCGAGAGGCGAGAAAGCGCGTGCTTATTTTAAAGGCGCAGAATGCGCGCACTGAACGCGGATCCGCCATTTAAACGACTAAATTAAAACTACGTTATTTTAAAGGCATCAAATTTGATATTCATGCCATGTGGTTTGAGGGTGTTCAACTTGAAGATGATGGCTTGCTCCTCCCGTAAAAAAAAAAAAAAAAAAAACGTTTAGCTTCACGCACGAACACGCATTTTTCCTCGCGAATCCAGACAAAACAAAACTACGCTCAGTTGACTGATGAATGCCGTTAGGCATGAAACTGCCAGTAACAACAGCTGAAAATTAAATGTTTTAGCGAAATATGCTACATAAGCTGTACTTTGTTTTAGTATCGAGCACTCTACAGCTGGAATTGAAATATATTTATGTTTTATATATATATATATATATATATATATATATATATATATATATATATATATATATATATATATATATATATTTAAACGACTAAATTAAAACTACGTTATTTTAAAGGCATCAAATTTGATATTCATGCCATGTGGTTTGAGGGTGTGCAACTTGAAGATGATGGCTTGCTCCTCCCGTCTTCTCTGCCGTCGCTTATGTACTTGCTTTAGAGCAGTAACTGTGATATCTTCTATGGCATGATTAGACGTGGTAAAATGTTCCCCGACAGGCTTGGAATTGTCCCGGAGAGAAACATCCCTGCGATGTTCGGTAAATCTATCTGCCAGTCTCCTTTCAGTTTCTCCAATGTAGAGGACTTGATGGTGACGCTTGCATCCAATAGCATAGATAACGTGGGTAGAAGTACAAGTAAAATTGCTTTGGATACGGTAGATTCCAGAAGGATGTTCTTGGTAGTATCATGTTCACTCACTATCTTGAAGTTGCGCGTTATGACATCACAAACTGGTTTGATGGCGGGATGGTATGTAATCACCAGCGGAGTACGCTCATTGGGTTGTGGTGTTGGGGGCTGCAGACTATCCTCCCTGCTGATGGACTTGCAACGACGGAGAGCTGAGGATATAATTCGTCGGGGATAACCTCTTTTAATGAAAAAAGGTGTCATCTCTTGTGCCTTGGTGTTGAAGTCGTCGTCATCACTGCACAATCGGCGAAGTCGGAGTAGCTGTGCGTACGGAATCGAATTCTTGCATGCCACGGGATGAGACGAACTGTACGTTAGAAAACTATGAGAATCCGTTGACTTGTAGAAGACACTAGTGGTTAGACGATTGTCATTGATGGAAATGTTCATGTCGAGGAAGTTTACGTTACTTTCAGAAATATCCCACGTGAAGGACAATGATGGATCGATCGAAGTTGTTAACGAATTCCATGAATGAAATGAGTTCATCTCTGCTGCAGTCTGCGATTCCAAATACGTCATCGATGTACCTCCTGTATACCAATGGTTTAGGGCCGTTGAATGCTTCAAGGCATTGCTGTTCAAAGAAGCCTACAAATATACACGCGTACATCGGCGCGAAGCGCGCGCCCATCTTTACACCCTTAGTTTGAAGGTAGAATTCGCCATCAAAGCTGAAACAATTGAGGGTGAATACCAGTTCTGCTAATCGGCAAAGCGTTTCTGTAGAAGGATCTTGGATTTCACGTTTGTTCAAAAAATGTTGAAGAGCTTGAAGGCCTTTGTCGTGAGAAATGGAAGTATATAGAGACTTAATGTCCATGGTGAAAAGCAAGTTGTGTTCTCCCTGTAGTTCCATGTCCTTGAGAAGTCTTAAGGCATGAGGAGTATCCTTGATGAAGCTTGGAAGACTTTCAACAATGGGCTTCAGAACATTTGTGGTCGTTAAGACCTAACTCCTCAATTTTTTGTGGTCTACTCCGTATATTTGTAGTGTTGGATGCCCCACGTCAGTAGCTTGGGGGTCCTATGGCTTACCTTAGTAAGTTTGGTGCCCACTCAGTAGATTTGTGGGCTTGGAATCTCCACTCATTAGAGTTGGTTTCTTGGTCATACTGAGTATTTTTTGTCCCACTCATAGTTTGTTGGTTATGGGTCTCCATTCAGTAGAATTGGTTCTTTTCTTGGCATAGCTGAGGATGTTTGGGGTCGCGATACAGTAGATTTGTGGTCCTTTGGGTCTACCATTCATAGAATTTGGGTCTTGGCTTATCTGAGTAGTTTTGTGGTCACCACTCATGGAGTTTATTTCAAGGTGTCGGGTAAGGAGCTTCTTCCATTCTTGTTATACATATAAACGGTTTTCAGTTGTTTTTAATGTCTGTTGTGCAATTATAAAAAAATAACGAACGTGCAAGGGAGAAAAAACATGACCAAACGCAATGGTAGCCCGCAATATTAGGGAAAAGTTAAAATCAAAATTGGAAAGTCCGATTTCCTTTCCGTGGCTACTGAAATTTAAAAACAAATAACAAATGGGCAGCTTCCATGTTGGCACAATGCTCACATCGTGCTCGCAATTAACTCTTGCGAAATCATCAGTGGAAATTCATGGCTAGATATCTGGTGAAATTAACCGAACAAATGCAGCACGGAGTTCATACTACTAAAGCTACTGGATGCACTTGCTGCAAGATAGACCCATTTTACGACTATATCTGGGGTATTTTTTATCAATGAAGCTGAAAGGGAGGGGAGAACTAGTAAGCAATCCTGCCACACGAAACCTCTTCTTAACAATTACATAAGAGCGCCGCTCATTAACTCTCATTACTGAATGGTGACGTCATATTTGTGATAAAGCTTGGGGAGATTTTGGGAATTCTGCAATGTGGTGTTCATGACGTTCGAGATACTTTTTAGACCTCGGGTGACCAAATTATTTGCGCAATGATAATGGGAAATCCCGGTATGGGTCGTCTGTGCTATCGGAAGCTGAAACAGATTTCAAATAAGACTTTCCGTTGTGATTGGGTTGTTTTTTGTGTTAGTAAAGATGCGCCATGAGTCAATCCCTGAAATTGAAGGGTTGAAAAGTACTCCTAAATAATCGTATATGTGCGCGATTCATTGAGATGTTACTAGGGTCTGTGTCGGTATTACTTAGATCATTCCTGAACCCACTTGTCACATTGCAAGGTAAATTACTTTTGAATAAGTGACATGCCAATATGCATGCCTATTTTTCGGCAGTGGATCCAAGTTTGAACTGGGAAATTGCAATGGGAAGTATTGATTGCTGGTCATAATTATATGCGCGAACCTGTTCTGGGCGCGGTCAAGCACGGTTTGTATGACACGTACAATGTACTCACAGATTTACTGCATTCGGGCTGTGTGTCAGTCAGGTCAGTCAGGAATGTACTACTTGCACATGGCGCGAATTGCGTCGGTGCTTGTCACAGAATCTTCTATAACGGCTCAAATGAGAGGTGTGTTGTGCTTTGCAGATAAATCCGAGCAGTAAGCGATGTCAAAACATCTGGTCGTTTGTTTTCAGTATTTGAGCGCGTTTAAGATCAGCAATACATAGCAAATTCCCGTCCAATATAAAAACACAACAAAAGGCATAACACGCTGTTGACGCAGCTGATAAGTCCAAGTGGTTTACTGTTTTTCTTTCACTTTGTGTTTATTCAGCTGTTTTTGTGGTACGTTTAGCACATTCTGACGGTTCCTTAGCTTCATCAACCTTATGGTGTATTAACGACCGTTTTAAAACATCCGCCCACCTGCTTACTCTCGAAGAGGAGCGTGTGGTTTTATTAAACTCGGTAACAAACCACCGAAACAAGAGAAATGCTTCGTAATTATGGGGGTGTTAATTCAAAAATTCAAGGAACTGTTTTTGTCCGTCTCTTCTTAATTATTTTCCAACTATATAAAGTATAATCCAAAATGATAAGCTTTTTTCCCCAATTGCTATTTTTTAGAAATCATAACAAAATGGTGATTTTCAACTCTTTTGTTGTGTCCCATCAACAATATAGAATTTTATAAAACTTGCCTTGTTTCGTTTTTGTATTTCCCAGAGTCAGTTCTAGGGTCGGTATTTCCCCTTTTTTCAAATTCCTGCACTATGTTTTTTCAAATTATTGCCAAAAAAGGCCAAAATCCGCGTGTTTCAATTTGAAAACAAACGCCAGGACTGTTTCAAAGGTTGACATAAATCACGATTTTAAAAACAAAAAAATTACAAAGCTAAAAATACCGACCCTAGATTGTGATATGCTCTAACGATGCATTTCATGTCTAAACCTGTTTACTACTGATACTGGGAACAGAAAATCCGAATTATCGCCGAAAGTGAACACAGAGAAATCGCCATTTTGTTCCAATATTGATCCCGTTTTCGCTTCAAAATATAAGCCTTATTCCACAACCCAAAACGTAGTCATCTCTTATTCTCACAAGCTGCTTCTGCACCAGTAGGTCAATTAACTTTCTCTGGATTCTTATGACAAATTCACAATTTATCGTGGAAAATTAAAATCCCAATTATATCTTATATATATTATATAGATAATATATATATATATAATCTACTCTATATATAATATCTATATATGTATATATATATATATATAATTATATATTCATGCAACTGTAGAATCCACGCAAATTGTCCGTTACGTGGAGAATGCTTATCTGAGGCCATGCATAGTGTACAAGCAACGTAAATCAAATTATGAATCCACGTCTACATAGCCTTTAACGGGAGGAGCGTTATCCGCCTATTTTTTAACAATCCAACCAATGGTTTCAACATGATCAGTACGAGACAGAAAAACGAAACTATCCAAATACTAATGGGATATGATAGGAAACGTTCCCAATATACCATAGAATGGGAAATCCGAAAAAATCAACACGCATCCACGCGAGTCTGGACAATGCAACTTTTGTATTGATGAAAAACTAGCTATACTTCAAGGAGGACAAAATCTGCTGTCAACAAAAATCAACCTAATATCCCAAAATGTCGCATAATAAGAAACCACACTGCAAGAAGAAGAAATGACACCCTTTGTCGTTTTTGCCTGATTAGCGGAATGCATTCTTCTTGCGATTCTCTGGACGCTGCGTTTACACCCTCACGCACACTTTCTTGTCGTTTAGCTTACGCCTAACACTCATTTTTACCCCGCGCGAATCCAGACACACAAAACTACCTCAGTTGTCTGATGAATGCGTTAGGCATGAAACTGCCAGTCCACAGTCTGAAATTAAACTGTTTTAGCGAAATATGCTACATAAGCTCTACTTTGTTTTATTGTATCGAGCAACCTCTACAAGCTGGAATATAATATATATATATATATATTAATTTATACTATTATAGAGGATATCCATTATGACCCTCTTGTGTTGTGGGAATAAGGCTGTTTACTTGGATAACGCTTTTGTTTGTCATCCATCATTTACTGCATCATGTCATGCAGGACTCGTCTGCCTGGATAGAAACTTTGTTTTTCTTTCAAAACGAGTTCTTGGTGGGCCCCAGCACGGATGAAGAGCCCATCATTTCTTGGATGATTTCTACTGACTCTATTTGTGTCTGTTCAAGGATTAATCGGCCATAAGCGTTACCTTTTGGCCTTTGGCCATTTTTAAAGCGTACGGCATGCGACTGACACCCGATTTGGTCAACTTGATTATGTAACTTTACAATACTTGCCGACGTAGCCCTTCGAACTTTGTACTGAAACTTTTTTATGTTTAGCTACGACTCCAGTCCTTTCCTCTACTAGGTGAGTACTGTTACCTCAGTCAGCAGAACCGTCCGAAATTTTAACTCCAACCAGTATTTTTCCGGCCCACTGTGCTTCTCAAGATTTAAGCTTCGGCGATACCTATCTTGTGTCCGAGTTGCGGCAGCTGCGCGTCATTAAACGCGTATACACGAGCTTCTGCTACAACGCATCTCTCTACGTCTGTTTACTTTATACGCAATTGTCATCCAGCATTTACCTGCATCATTCAGATCGCAGGCCTCGTCTGCCTGGGATAGAAAACTGTGTTTTTCTATTCAGAACCGAGTCTTGGTTGGCCCCAGGACACTGATGACGAGCCCATCATTTCGTGATGGTTTCTACTGACTCTTATTTGTTTATTTTTCAAGGATATTCCGACATAAAAAGCCTACACATGTTTCGGCCATAGCCCTTTGTCAAGTGTCAAAAACCCCAACAAAGGAACGTGGAAGCGAAAACCGCGTAGAGGCGCGCAAGCCGCGTGCTTATTTTAAAGGCGCAGAATGCGCGCGCTGACGCGGATCCGCCATTTAAACGACTAAATTAAACGTCTACGTTATTGTTACAAAAGCATCAAATTTGGATATTCATTCCCTGGGTTTGAGGGTGTGCAACTTGAAGATGATTGCTTGCATCCTCCCGTCTTCTCTCTTCTCTGCCTGTCGGTTGTTGTACTTGTTTAAAGCGGTAACTGTGATATCCTCTGTGGCATGATTAGACGTGGTAAAATGTTCCGACAATGCGTGGAATTGTCCCCGGAGAGAAAACAAAAATCCCTGCGATGTGTTCGTAAATTCGTATCTGCCCATCTCCTTTCATTTTCTCCAATGTAGGACTTGATGGTGACGCTTGCATCCCATAAGCCCTAGAGTAACGTGGGTAGAAGTACCCAACAGTAAATTGCTTGCTACGGGAAGATTCCAGAAGGATGTTCTTGGTAAATATCATGTTCACTCACTATCTTGAAGTGGCGCGTTATGACACACAGAACTGGTTGATGCGGGATGGTATGTAATGTCACGCAGCGGAGTACGCTCATTGGGGGGTTGTGGTGTTGGGGGCTGCAGACTATCCTCCCTGCTGATGGACTTGCCAACGACGGAAGCTGGGATATAATTCGTCGGGGCATAACCTCTTTAATGAAAAAACGTGTCATCTCTTGTGCCTTGGTGTTGAAGTCGCGTCACACACTGCACATCGGCGAAGTCGGAGTACTTGTCGTACGGAATCGAATTCTTGCATGCCACAGGATGAGACGAACTCTACGTTAGAAAAACTTGAGAGTCCGTTGACTTTAGACGACCCTAGTGGTTAGACGATTGTCATTGATTGGAAATGTTCATTACGAGGAATTTACGTTACTTACTTTTCAGAAATAATCCCACGTGAAGGACAATGATGGATCGATCGAAATTTTGTTAACGAATTCCATGAATGAAATTAGTTCATCTCTGCATCTCTGCTCGTCTGCGGATTCCAAATACGGCATCGATTACCCTCCTGTATACCAATGGTTTAGGGCCGTTGAATGCTTCAAGGCTTGCTGTCAAGAAGCCTACAATATACACGCGTACATCGGCCGCGAAGCGCGCGCCCATCTTTACAAAACCCTTAGTTTTGAAGGTAGAATCGCCATCAAGCTGGAAACCATTGAAGGTGAATACCAGTTCTCTAATCGGCAAAAAGCATTTCTGTAGAAGGATCTTGGATTTCACGTTTTAGTCAAAAAATTGTTGAAGATCTAAGGCCTTTGTCGTGAGAATTGGAAGTATATAGAGGACTTAATGTCCTAGGTGGAAGCAAGTTGTGTTCTCCCGTTTTTCCATGTGTCCTTTGAGAGTTTAAGGCATGATTGATATCTTGATGCAGCCTGGAAGACTTTCAACAATGGGGCTTCAGAACCTTGTCGAGATAACTGTAGATGATCTCCGTAGGTCAACTGCCGCGGACACAATAGGGTCGTCCTGGAACATTGGGCTTAGAATCTTTGGGAGAAATAGAAAATCGGATCGTCTGATGGAGGTATTGATCAGGTTGATGCAAGGAGGGATAAATTAAGGAAGATGGACACTCGCGGACGAACAGTTTCCCACCACGGGGAACCTATGACGCATAACCCCCGCAGCCGCGTCGAAGTGGCTTTAAGCCTGCTATTAACTAAACGGGGATCCGTCTGCTCAAACAGTCCACGGTAAGGGTATTTTAGCCGGCTATGTTTTCCGTTTTGTAGACTTATGGACCCATCTTGTTTTTCACATTCATGCGGGGACAAATTGAATATTAATTATTAAAGACATATAACAGATGTTGAATCTAAAAAGGAATTTATTATGGAATACAGCCAATTTTTGAAAAAAAATAAAGATTTGAATACGTCACGCATTGAATTGATTTATTATTTTGCTTCGGGGGACCCATTCTGGTAACAATTGACGTACGTATCCTTACATTGGAAAAAAACACCGATTATCGTCATCGTACGATCGTTTTATGAATCAGTAGGGAAAAGGTAATTTTGTACTGTTAGACATACTAAACGGTGTCTTTTGGTGAAAAAACTAGCATAGCACTTTGGGCAGAGGGGGGGTCCATTTACAGACCTTGATTTAACATAGTCGATTTTATATATATCGGACTCGCCCCCGACGATCAACCTGATACCTGATCCCTGTACACGTGACCTGGTAACTGACACGTGACACCAAACCCTTCATCTCGTTACCGTTTATTTATACTAACAATACGGCAAGCAGCAAGCATTCGTCTCTCCGTTGTCAAACGTAATCGATCAAGTACAGACTAGTTTCATGCATTTGGAAGGCGTACGTAGTAAAGACTATTTTCAAGCAGTTCAGTCATATGTGGGTACGTTTCAATGACTACTTACCACATATCGGGGGAATCTCATCTTAAACTGTTTTTCAACATGTTCACAATTAAATCATTCAAATAATGCTCCTTAGTGGTATCCTGAAACCGTAAATCGTAGCATGTGCATGTCACTCCCGTATTTGAAACATTTACATCAATGATAAGCCCTTTCGATAGCATTAATGACAATGAGAGTACATATGGTCCAGTTGATAAGACGGCCAACTCATGATCCGAAGGTTGCGGGTCTCGAACCCGGTGCGATCCATGTGTCTCGGGCTTTTTTTTAAAAAAATGTAAGTATTTATATAGGCTACACAACGTCCTCAAAGCGCTTTACATATTACGCTGTCACTAGTATATATCACATTTTCACAAATTGAAAATTTGGCCAGCCATTCATAATGTCGAACTGTACTGGTGAGTCTGGCCCAATCGCTTTGCAAGAGAGATGGCACTCGTTCTTGTGTGCACAGATCCGTCCCCTTGACCTTTTTACTTTCGATCTATTCATTGAAAATATGGAAAATGAACACTGCTGTGCATTAGATAGAACATGTTAAATTTAAATAATTCAGTAAAAAACCTTTATTTTCATCATGTTTTTTTTTTACAAAATTAACAGCAATTAAAAATTAGTGCCTACATAAAATATCAGTACGAAAAGAAGTAAATGAAGAAAATTAAACAAAATTTAACTAAATCAATAAGCATTCAACAATAATATCAAGTGAATGTACAAAAATAAATACAAATTCAATATAAAAATACAAGTAAATGAAATACCACAGCAATAAAAAAAACCACAAAATATTAAATAAAAGGAATAAAATAAAAGCATAAAACATATGAAGCTGAAAACAAAATGAAAAATACTATTATACGGGCAATAATAATATAAATTAATAATTATAAAAGGGATGAAAATAGTGAAAAACAACAAAAGCAAAAATCATCCAAATTATCAACAACAAACACAAAGAAACCACGATAAAAAGAAACCACCCCCCCCCACCACCCATCGAGAGTTTTGGAATCTGTAATACATGTATAATATAAGCTTATATAGGAGCTATATAGGCCTAACTCTAGCTGCCGCGGTGACGGTGTGAACAACGTGCAAATTTTCGTTATTTTTATCGCTATTGTTCGAATTAAGAAAAAAAACAAACATTCTTATTCGCACCACGCCACGGGTGCGAATTACAAGAAAGTTTTCTTATGCACACCAGTTACGGGGTGCGAATTACAACAGGAAAGGTTTCTTTTTCGCCCCGCTACGGTGCGAATTAACCATGAAAACCATGTGCTTATGCCACCGTCAACGGGGCGAATAGACTCTTCCTAAGCTTATACGGCCTCGGTGACACCATCACCATGGTCCATGTGACTGGTCATCTCAACGCAAGACTGGGCATGCCGTGGCACCTGCCTGCTTCTAACTCGATCCTTTCCTGATCCCATAATAATAGACACTGTTAACTGATTTTGTCATCGGGGTCTTCCTAGCGGTCTTGGGTATCTACCATGGAGGTGATTTTGTACCATTTGGAATCAAATGTGTGATTTGGAGCCCAAAAAACTTTACTTGCAGTTGCAAATAACATTGGGTTCCAAATTTGCCAACAATGCCCCTCACTTTGTTTACATCCAGCTTTCAGGCTGAAGAATTTCTCTGTGCTTTGTAATTTGGTTTTGTACTCTGGAATGTCCACTGTTTAAAGATGCATATATGTTGAGGGAATTTTTTTAAGCTCTCTATTTTTCAAAATATGTTCATGGTAAAACCTCAGCCAAAATCTTAGTGGCCCTATAGGCAAAGGTGACGATTTCCACCCCAAACCTCAAAATATCATTACGTTTCTTGGTTGTATGTGGATGGTAGTATTAAACTCCTCTTTTCTGTTCAAAAGTATTATTCCCCCGCTTTACATCTTGAAGATCAATGATTTTTTGAGGGTGCAAAAATTTTGCACCATGTGAGATCCCTCGCAAACGGGCGCATTACAACATTGCTTTAATTTTTTGTCCCCGCCGACTAAGTATCGGTAAGTGGACTAATAAATGGGCCTCCGCCGTAAATGTCCGTCCGTAGTCCTATGTCCCGTGTGTTCGTATGTCCGTGATAAATGTAACCCTGGAACATTTGGGCATAGCTTTTTTTTCCTGATGTGCTAAGATAGCCAACTTTGGTATTTTTAGGAGGGGATACCCACCCCTTCACCATGTATTCATTCCCCCAGGTTCCTCCCCCTGGGTCTGTCAGGGGGTAGGGGAAAAATTTCAATATTGCACAGAAATTTCAACATTGTGTACAATTTTAATATCTGGATTTCTGTAAGGGCTACGATATGTAACTTGCTGCAAGATAACAGTTAATGAGTTCTCAACCTGAAGTAGATTTGTGTGAAAATATGCTAATAAGTAGCTAATTGGCATATTTATGAAATTTTTTTCCGCAGGGCCTGAAACCAAGTTTTCTGGAGTTCTGTAAGGTGTATAATGATGTAACTTGTGGAAGGAAGTGGGGTCTGTGAGAAGTTTTCCGACCCCTGATTAGAATTTGGGCGAAATTTTTTTTAGTTCTATTGTTACACTGTGGGGTCATTTCATTTTGGGTGGCGCAGCCTGTGTGACATTTCTTGAAAATGTGAAAATGACGTAAACTTCAATGTTTCGCCGCTTTCGCGCGTCGTTCGTTCTTCGTCGCGATTCGCGTCGCCACTTTCCAGACACCGTATGGGTCCCAAATTTAAAATGTGCTCACAAAATGAATTTTGTTCAAAAATAGTGTTGCCACATTGATAACTTTCATATTTTTTACTAAATTAGTGAATTTTTTCAGGAATTTTTACATGCTGAATTTTAAAGATTTTCTTGAGTCTGTTTCTTGAGTAACCATTATTTTTTGGCGAACCTCTTAGTGGATGGCCAAAATTAAGGGTGGACTGTGGCATTTTATGTTTCATTTGTGATCGCGATATCCGGTGGGGACATATTTTAGCATCGCGTAAATTCGAGTTTCTCCTTGTTTGCCATGAAACACCTTTGTATTTCTTTCTCTCTTTGACTGAGTGCGTTTTTTTATTTAATAAAAGGATCTGAGGACAACATCAAAATTGTCGGTAACCAGATATTTTAGAAATTTTTTTTTCAGACCTGTCACGTTAGGAGTATAGGCATGATCTCAGTTCCCATATTAGTAAAAATATGGGACTGAAACTGAGTCTAGCAAAGGCTAATGCACGCCTGTCGTGTCACAAAATTCTAAATTGGCTATACTAATGACAATACCGCAGGCTTCATTAAGTCATAAAACCATAGTCGTAACACCACCCAAAAATTGATTACTTGGCTAATCCCTGCAAATAGGCCTACGCAGTGTAATAATCAGTCATTTGTAAGCTGTGCTTAAATTACTCAACAGTCCCACGTCCGTTGCCACTCTTTTCACGTCACTGCTTATACAAGTTCCATCAAAATCAATATGCCTTTGTTAATTACCTGTGCATAACTCAAACTTCCATCAGAAACTATCCCCTGCAAAAGTATCTCTATCAAACATAATACCCTTGACCATACCGCCATGGCTACAGAGCTAATTCGCTCGTAGCCCTGCGCACCGATCCCTCTAATATCAAAACAGCCCTATATAATTATTATACACCCCAAAAACATTGCACTCCTGGGTGTGTATAGGGCGCTAGAGCGGGCTTGCAGTTATCATTTTACAGTGTTGGATCTATGGAACCGCCATTGAATGCATCAATGCAGGGTCAAGGCCACCTGGTCAAGGCGTGTGTGGTCATTTTTTTTAACGTGCCTGGGTACTCGTCGTCGGTGGAGTACGGGCTTTGGCATGTAAATCAAACCTTTTTTAAAAATATTCTGGTTCCCGTGATAAAGCTTGACCGGACTTTGAATTTGTTTGAGGTTTTTTCCAAGAACGTGCAAAACGTCGTGCATGGCCAAGATCACACCTCACCAGGACGATCGTATGTTCGTAACGTAAGTTGTTTTCATGCATGCATGAATGTTGACATCGCCAACACTCACTGCCATTTCTATTGTACATGTACAGACCTTAATATTTCTCATGAAGATTTTTCAAACCACAAATACTTCTTAAACTACCTTGTAGTTACACATGTGTGTTCTCCTCTTAAATAAATTATGTTAAACATGTTAAATGAGTAATTGCGAGTAATTATTGCAAACCATGAACATTTTTGCTCCACAATCATGCCCGGTGTCCATATACTAATAGACATGTGTCCGTGTGGACTGATTGGTCCTACCACCGATATGTCTATTGTGTTTCTCCTTGAGTGCTGTCTGAATCATTTGTTTCAGCACTGTACCCAAATGGCCTCGTCTGCAAGGTCACGGTTTATTCCCGTCACATGTTGACATGGTACCTAGGACACTCTCTCATGGGGGGACAACTGGCGTCCCACTCAGTTTCTTTACACCGGCATGCCGCATCGCATGCATTGATAACATGATAAATTTAAAAGGACATTTCGTGTTTTAACTTTTCGCATCGTCGTTTGCGTTTTTTTGTTTACACAGTCATGGTATAAGCAATTGCCTTGTTTCCCACGGTTCCCATAATTTTCTGTCAGTTTACGTACATGCAACAAAAGTACAATTCTTAATTGGGCCAATCGTGGCTAACGTACAGGCATACCTTTTGGGCGAGAAACTATTCTCGCAAAAGAGTCTCGTACTGATTTGCGTGATCGATGTTGATCTCGTAAACTTTAAACTAACTGTATTGAATTAGATGATTCCTGCAGTCTCAGAATTTGTTTTGGGGAATCAGAGTGATTCACGCACACATTGACGAAATTCTACCCCTGCCGGGAATACGTTTCTACTTTACTAGGACGCTATGTTACTAAGGTCAAGTGCAGCTGTGGATACGCGGGTCACGCACCAACATTTTAACGACGCGTCTCATATTTGATTCCAGACATAATAAGATTGGCATTCCGTATCAGTGGGCGTGGTTTATCATGTTACCAAGAAATTTGATTAGTCAAAGCTCTGCCCATCCATTACTGGGTAATATATGATAGTGCGTGCAGCAATTACTCGGTGGGCAGTCATATATGACCAGGGCCGTAGCCGGGGGGGGGGGGGGTGCGGGGGTAGTCCCAATAATTGGGACTTCCAATGACGTTTCCTTTAACAGTATGCCTTAACAGTCTATATGTGAGTCCAAAACATTATTTGTATCAAGCTATGACATTTTTGTGTATGCTTCAAATTTCGACCACTGGCAACATGTCTCCCCAATTTTCATATAACACCGCTGCTTTCGCTAAACACTCTTCTAACTTTATCACAAGTAAGATCCAATTTTAAATACAAGCACAAGCTTTCATTAAAGCACCTGCAATACAAAATCCGGACTTAGTCACCAGTCAGAATCTTAAGTCCAAGTCTTGAAATTTCATTAAATTTCACTTCATAAAAAGTTGATGAAGATATTTACGACTATCCTGTTGTTGAGAACACTCTAAGGAATACTTTCAAGTTTGGGGAATCAGGTAAATATTTATTTGCAGTGAAGCGTGAAATTTATTGGGAGAATGTGAGACAAAAATTTTGGCATTCAGTTACACACTATTTTGCATGACTCCTCCATGATTCAGTTAATGGCATTATGATAACTGTACAAGGAGGAGTCATGCGTCAGCAGGACTATAGGTGGGGGGGGTGCGACGCACCCCCCCAACAATTACAAAGGTCCTCTTTTTTGATGTCAAGCGGTCCGCCTTGTCATTTGAAAGGTCCGCTTTGTGATGACACTGTAAACTCAATTGACCTAAGAGGAAAAATCAACGTCTTGATCAATCCCCATGTTCAATTAAGAATTAGTCTTGGCTTAACACTAAAAAGCACTCACAGTTAGGGCTCTTGTACTTCCACTTCGGTTGCTATTATGGCTTCATACATTGTTCTCCAGTGTAAGAAGGGCCCCTAGAAGGACACAGCACTTGAAAGTATATTAGATGCGATGGATTTTCAGTGTTGTGGTCCTAGTGGCCCTTACAGTAAGTGGAGAACACTAAGCACGACCCAACTAGCAACCAATGGCAGTACTAAGACCTAACTGTGAGGGCTTTTTATTGTTAGCCAAGACTACTTCTTCATTGAACATGGGATTATCATTACATGTATATATTGTAAAGAAAATGCCTTGTGGTAAGTCTATGTCACTGCCTATTTCCTTAGTCTATTCGCAGTCACACAACTTGGTTGCCACGAGAAGCTCCATGGACCAATGGTGCAATCGAGGGCGCTATTTATAGCCGTCTTGCAATGCGATTTCGTTACAATCATGGTTACAAACTGTGTACATGTAACTCTAACCGTGGATGTAATAATACAGGAGGGAACGATAAATTTCGTTGGCCACGCGCGAACTTTCGTATTTTGCCATAGCCATATTGTGGGTAAGGAGCAAACGACGACGGCGCTAAGTGTCCACAACCCTGGTTGATGGCAGACTTAGGGTAGAGCGCCGGATGATATCATCTCATTGATGGTTTTAACTACAGTTTCTTGATGATTCTCCTGTACCGGGCGGTCTGTGTCAAGCTTCTCATTATGCAGTTGTTGTCCACTAATACAGCTGTCGGTTGGCTTCAGCGAGATATAACTCTCTTCCGACCCATACACACGACCGCACCGCCTTGTCGGCGGCTTGATGACTATATTGCGGTTACATTTAATGAACGGAGGGGCGCTGACTTTCTTCGGAAGAGAATTGGAGTTGCGGTGTCCCCTCTTGAAGAATCAACTTACTGATTTCA
>JAMKCH010060119.1:0-22783 GCA_023653785.1 Ophioderma brevispina
TAAAGTAAGAAAATAAGTAAAGTACAGAAAAATAAGTTAAGGAAAGAGGGCAATATCTTTTCAAAACAATAAAGAACATAAGATTTGCCAGATTTTCAATTTATAAAGTTGTTAAATGTTTCCGACTTGTTTTTCTCCCGACTTTCGGAAGGTTTACCCACATTCATATCTGATTAACCATTTAATGCTGTATGCAGAGATGCCAACTCTCCAGTTTTCCGCGGGAGAATTCCCGGTTTTTCGTTTGGTCTCCAGTCTCCAGGTTTTGACTAGGCCAAATTCCCGAGTTTCCGTAGTTTAAGGAAAGAAAATTAATAAATACAGAACAATCAAGTTAAGGAAGAGGCAATATCTTTTCAGAGGAATAAAAGAAAATATATTTGAAAGATTTCATTTATATAGTCTGTTAAATGGTTTCCGACATCGTTTTTCTCCCGACTTTAGGATGGTTCACTCACATTAATAATTGATTTAACCATTAACTGCTGTAAGCTAAGTGTCTTCTGATGGTATTTTTTACTACTTAAACTGCAATGGTGCAAAGGGATATACCAAAAAAGATGATGTTATAGCAGTTGTTTGAAGTTTTCAAGCCTTAAAAGTCAGGGCCTTGATACTTTTCATGTACTTTAAAAAAAATTTACTCTTGACTTAGTTCCACTGACAGTTTCCTGAATGCGGGCTTCAGACGCGGAGCTCTGTCCATTTTTTCTGAAAAAAAAAAAAAAAAAAAGCTGTATTTTAAAGAGCTTATCTCATGACGCAGTTCTATGTACATAGGTAGCTCAGTTCTCAAGTTATGAGCCTTTAAAGTTTAGACTGTACGTTCATTTTAAATGTACTACTGGAGCTAAAACTATATTTTTCCTTATGGATACTGACATTTCCTTAACTGAGAGGGGGGAACTATCAGATGGCGGAACTTAGTCCCTATTTTGTTGTCGGAAGCAGTATTTTAAAGAGCTCTTCATGATGCAATATGGCTCAGTTTTCAAGCTGTGATCCTTATGAAATGACCTTCTTTTTCATATAATTTCCAAATGACTTAGTTCCTACTGACAGTTCCTTTAAATGGGGACTGTCAGACGACAGGCTCTGTCCAGTTTGTTCTAGAAAAGCTACATACAGTTCATATGTACATAGGTAGCTCAGTTTTCAAGTTTGAGCCTTTGAAGTTAGACTTTAAGTTCATTTTAATGTAAACAAAGCTAAACAATATTTTCCTTATGACTGTGTTCATACTGAAACAGTTCCTTAAGGGGGAACTACATCAGATTGGGGGAACTCCATCAATATTTTTTTCAGGAAAGCAGTAATTATAGAGCTCTTGATGCAGTTGTATATAGATGCTAGTTTTCAAGCTATGATCCTTTAATTTTGACCTTTCTTATTTTTCATATTAAGTCTCCAATGGAATTAGTTTCTAAGACAGTTCCTAAATGGGGCTGTCAGCCGGCAGTGTACCACATAAATATAAAAATCTATCAATTTTGAATGGGTACAATGTAGTTCAATGACGCGACCATTTTCTGTCTTTTGTGTGAAAACGTCCTCCATATCTTGCATCAGTTTCTTACGGAATACAGAAATCCGTACAACATTAGTACAATATTAGGTCCTTGAAATTAGCTATTTTAGATCCCTTGAAAGTCCTTGAAAAGTCTTGATTTGAAAGGGCTGGGTGTACGAACCCTGTAAAATGGAAGATTCATAACAACAGGCCTAGCAGCCTCACTACAAAAAAATGCCCATGAATGTATGGACAAGAATGTGTTAACAACTACCCCTGCCTTGGTTTATTTATTTCCGTAGGTTCTTCTTGGGAATAGAATGTTATTTCTTCTGGACCTGTGCGAAGAAAGAAAGCGAGAAAAATATTTACGATTGAATGAATGACAAGAAAAGGAAACTGGTTGAGTGTCTTCAACATTAAGGTTTAAGGTTTGGGGGAGGTTGTCAAGCAGGTCACCCACCTTGTTTAAGCAAGTTTATAATTGATACTAATCTGACATTTGACCCTTTAAAAAATATAGGCACGAAAGAGATAGACCCACAATTCTATTTTATAACACTAGATAGCAAACGCCGGCTCAAAAGCCGTACCCATCTTTTCCCGCAGCACGTAACTGATTTCCATGCGGGTGTAACAATTTATTAATATATTACCTGATTTAAATAGCGTGGTGTACCATTTATTCATAATTCACGCATTTGAATAGAACGATGTACCGTTTCCAGGCCAACAGGTTACGGCGGAAGCGCTACGCGTGGGGTTCGAAGGAGTACCCGTAAATGAAATATTTATAATTTTCAAACACGGTTACGGTGGCCGCCTATCTTCAATGAGGGCGTACGGCACTCTGTTTTAATATCTATGGATAGACCACAGCAGCCGCAACATCCCGCTGAGCTATTTGTTATGATGTCATTGTTCAAAATAAGAGTCTTTCAACAGACTTTAGTAGGTCGTGGAAATTTGATATTCGGGTTAATTATAAGGTTTTAAAACAAAAATAATGTGGATGGTTAGAAGTTTTTCTGTTGAACGGTTTCGGGTGGTATTAAAGGAACCATTTTAGACAAAATAATTTCTACAGTCATCGATTTTTCTTGGGAAATGCGAAGTAAATGCCCGTATTTTGAAATGGTAGCAGTGCGTGACCTGATGTTGGTGTAATCCATGCACAGCGGGAGTTTGCTGGCTGCTGTGGAGATAGACATTCACTTCCTGCAATCTAATACCAACCCAAAATGATGGTATAGGTATCTTGGTCATTTAAAATTTGACCTTATTTTGACCACAACTGACCCCTACTGAAATTAGTGCACACTCTAGCCATACAATTTGCATATGTGTAACTCAGGTTTAATTGCAAAAACAGCAGTAATATTACAAATTTCAGAAATGACTCCTAAGTGACTCTTAAGGCTAAACTGTAAACCTCTGATGAAGCTTGGCTTTGTAGTTCTTCTACCAATTTTGGCTGCATCTCTCAAATGACAAGCAGTCAGACAGCATGTCATGCTTTGTGCCTGCAAAGTCATGATTTCTTAGCGCGCAATTCCCAAGCTAAGTGCCAGTGCCGAATCTTTAGGATGTCTTCCGAAATGAAAGCTTAAATTTAAACCATTTTAAGTGGACCTGGTACAAATATTAGATATGTTAAATGAGTTAAGAAATAAATCTATATTTTTTTCTTTGCCTAGCATACAAAACTAGTGATCACACACTCTCAGGCAAGACAAAAATCTGAGGGGTACATTAAACACCACCCATAGATCCAAGATATGGCAATTGCAGATGAGACATATTGCAGATATGACATATTGCAGATGAGAAGCATAGCTACATATTCACCTTTGAAACTTCTTCGGTAATGAAAAATAATAGCCAATCATTGTACTTACATGATAAGCTGAATGTGATCAATAGCCCACTGGTCTGTGTTAGCACCATCATACTCTGGCTGCCACCACCGAAACCTCACAGCACGCCCTCTAGCAGCCTTGGGCAGTGCGTAGGAAACTCGCTGGGCATGCATGTAGTCCTGCGGATCATGTGACTGTATGAGGTGCCAGTGAATACCATTGTCATTTGTGTAGTGGAGGAGGATGCCTTTGTTTTCCAGGTTAGGAGATGTAAGATCTACATTACAGGATGGGTTAACACTGCTACTACCAATTTGCAGGACAAACATCAGCTCACTGGAGGGAAAGGTAAAGAAGAGAATTTTACCAGTAAATGTTCAAAAGAGTCATTATGTTGTTTGATTTCAAATAGAATATGAAATAAAAATAGTTGTTTTTCATCTAAAAAATGGCTGGTCACTTTTCAGGTCTGTCCTTTAATAATTTTTTTGCAAAGTCTTGCACCGATAAATGTTGACCCCAAATATGTATCTATTACTCAAAAACGGAGAGATCAGTTGGTTTGTTGTACGGTTGGTTGGTCTGTTGATTGACTTATCATTTTAGTTGGATGGGATATGAGTGAGTGAATTAGTGCATGTTGTTCTTTAGAGATCAATCTCTTCCGTGTATAAATAAATTAGTGAAATTCAGAGATCAAATAACATTTGAGAAGCAACACTTTACATAAGTTTTAACTTTTAAATTAAAAAATTATATAGCATTTTGCTCATTTTGGAAAAAAAAATCTTTAAAAATCTCTCCCCTCCAAGATACTGATTGTTCTGTAAATGCAATAGCATTCAAACCATTTTTTTATGTTACTATGTTTTTGTGAAATATATCTATGAAAAATTACCTTGCCCTTGTGGTGTCGAATTCAGCAGTGATAGCCTCCCTAGCCCCACACTGACTAAAGTACAGTGATTTGCCGTGAGCATGTGGTACCAGTCCACCACAACCATTGCCAAGACGACCTCCGTTTATGACTGACCATATTGCTGAGGAAATACCGCCCTCAAAGTTGTCATTGAGTTGGTGTGGAAGTGGTATAGCAGGTGTACACCTATCCCCTAAAAAATTCAATGTTCAAAGAATTAACATTTACAAACTCTTTATAAAAACATCAGGCAAGTAAAATAAAGCACTTGTTTCTTTGTTTTGACAAACAATGAGAAGTTTAAAATAAATGGTCATATAGTATCATGACTTTCAACTACATCAAGCATCAATCACATTATGTTTGAATTCTAGCATGGAAAAAATCTTTTCTTAAATAGCACTTAAAGGTGCAACGAGAGATTTCAAGTCATCCATATTTTCTGTGAGATTTAGTGATTTCATATAGATTAGATGCTCAATAGATTCCCTACCTTTTATTTGGTTACAGAAATAACTTAAAATGAAAACAAACGGTGATTTGTATATGCTTATATTTCAATAGAAAACATAAGCTGAATTTCATATTTGCTCCTATACGAAATTAGAAATTTCACAATTTTTGTACCAAAGAAACAGTTCTCAGCTTTATTCTTACAGATGGGGATATTTTCTTATATAAAGCTTTACACCAGTGCCAAAATAAGAATTTTTCCCCTTTTTTCGGTACACCTGCTATTTGAAATCTCTCATTGCACCTTTAAAACTGACTAAATGGAGAAATCGTAAGCATTTGTATTCAAAGTATTTATTCAGGAGTATGGCAATCTGTTGGGTCAATCAATTTTTTCATGTTCTTTTTTAAACAATATTAAAAAAAAAAAAAAAAAAAAAAAAAAAAAAAAAAATGCTGAATTAAACAGGCACTTATTTAGGCATCAGTTTACAGGTAAGACCTATACCCTCCTCAAAGGTTTTCTAAACTCCTATGTCAAATCAAAGCCAAAAGTTTGAGATCATTGTAATGATTTAACAAGGTGAAGCTTGATGATACCGACATTTTTGCCCATGGGGTGAAACTTTCCCCTCTCACTTTGCAGTTTGACATGAAAAAAGACATAGTGAAGCTTTACTCTATATATTGATGCAAGGGGAGAAATTTTGCCTTTAATTTTCCTTGGACAATTGAAGCTTGTCCTTATCAATATGTATCATAAGGTGATGCAAAGGGAATGCTTCGGGAGGATGGGTCAAACTTCAGACTAATGCCTAAATCAGTGAAAAGCACCTTGAATGATTAAAAACAAAGTCACAACACAATGCATGACACACTTCTCTGTAACTTCTCTTACCAATAAAACCCTGATCACAGTTGCACTGGCCATGACTGGTACAAGAGCCATGTCCATTACACAGTTCTGGACATTTTGCTCCAATAAACACCTCATCTAAGGCCCAACTTGGGGTATTCTGTCCTGGGGTAATATCCTGCATCCAACGCAACCTGGTAGAACTATAAAATATAACAGAAACAAATTTCATGTCAATATGTTGATATTAATTACCACTTGTGCATATCAACAATCGTAGAAGCATCATGCACTTGCACACACACGTCCACCACAACATCCATGCATACCCAGACAACCATTCACACCCACCACCAACAATTTGTTTTCTGGTCAACATTCTCAGGCTTTCACTTCACTCAGACATGATTCTATATACAAGATTTTGGTGCCTGCTTGTCCCTATCTCAGTATAAACAAAAATGAAACCACTGACTATTATTCATTTTCAACAATTCTGGACAAAATATTTTTAGTGGGATTTTTTCTGCACTTTACTTTCGTCTTCTTTGTTTTTCCAATCAATGAAAAAATACAGTATTCAAATTTGCTTAAAATAAAATCCTCAAATTATCAAAGAGATTTCATGGAGATTTCAAGTCTATATTCACAATACTCTGAATAAAAAGCAGTTACGTTGGGAAGGTCATAGCGGTTGCCAAATCAATGGCGCTTGCCCATTCAATGGGCAATTGGTTCATTCTGTTGACTATGTGGTCTTTTTTATTTTTTGCTAAAATATCACTAAAGTACTTACAGTCATGAGACATGGTTAGTACATGCACAACCAGATGAATACACTTCAATGAGGGTGAAAACTATTGCCTATTGGAACATGGCATTTTTCCACAGTTTCCACAATGTCGGAGTCCAATGTAAGTGGTTGTATGTGTTTTTGTACAGTAGCGAGTTGGCAAGAATATTTTTTACGCTCCGACTCGGGTAAGAGCTTCTGGCATTATCCACCCCCAAAATTTCAAGTATTTTAGTTATAATAGGGTGGACTATACTGGGGTCAGTATGGTATTTCTAAAGAATCCTCATGATTTTCATATTTCATTTTTCCAACATTTCTTTTTCTGTAAGTTTAGAACCATCTATACAATTATACCAAGCAGTTTTAACTCAACTAAATCACACAAGATACTTGAAAGGGCTCCAATGGAAGGTCAAAGGTAACTCTCTGCCAATTAGAATACTGATTGGCAGTAAACACACTGGCTGAATGGTACTCATTCACGTCACATCGTGTGTTTGAAGGCATCGTCCGTGCATACAAGCTGGGAGGAGGACCATCCACTGGTCAACTTGATGGGTCAGTGTGAATTCAAGGACGGACAGCATTGTCCACTGTTGTACATCCTCTCAGCTGTTAAATCATTGAACACGCGACGTTGATCGTTAGAAACACTTGTTATAAGGGAATGTAAGCCTACAATATCTTGTCATAATCCTATATCCATTCATCCTTTATATTGTAGTCCTTACCCAACTGGACAACTTTGCAAAGAGGTGGGCCATTCGTTGTCTGTCTGATTGAGAGTTTTTGCATCGAGACAAATGAATTACCCTCCCCATGAATGGACATCTGTCAGTATCGAGCCACTGAGGGGGCGTATTTTCCAACGGTAATGGAAACGTCGAAACGTTTCAAACACAGACGCATGCAAGCTAGTAGTCATTGTAGACCTAGGTTGGTTCATTAGAAGCGACAACTCTGCATCAAGGTTCGGTAATGTTGTCAGACTTAAGCACACCAGCTGGTGGGTTTATGAAGTTCCTAGTGGCTCGATGGGAGTTAGATACACAGTATGAAAACCCGAACATTGCGGAGTATGATTGCGGCATCCTGCAGAAAGAAAGATGCTGATAGCGGCTTAACTTTGAAATCAGCAGTGTCCACTTGTCTGTGGCAAGAAATCCCAAGGGTTACATCCCTACGTGTCCAGGCAACACGAAAGAGACATGAGGACAGTTCCAGAAGACTTGAAGCACCCCCAAATTTTTTCGACACCTTTTTGTTTGGCATTTGGACATGCGTCCATTGTATCGGTCCCCTGAGTAATTAAGCTGATATGCAGTCTTTATGTAATACGATGATTTAGTATTTGTTTTGTGCATGACGCGAATCAAAGCATGGTTTTCCTAACTATGGGGACGATTAGGAGAGCAGTGAAAGTTCAAAACAAGGTTGCGGTTTGTCTTCTTATGTACTGTGTCCAATAAACCTTCGTTAGGTGGTCTTACACTGATTCCGGTAGCATTTGAGAGAAATTGGTACCTTAATTTGGTCAGTCCAACGAGAAAGGAATGGCCAAACATGGTTTCACTGTACCTTAACTGCACTATGTAAGCTTTGCTACTATAAGTGGTGGAGTTGTGATGTAGCCATTCCCATATTGTGATCTCTGATGTTTGCCAATAGAGGTCGCCATAAGTTTGCCTACCAGTGCATTTAATCCAGTGACCAAAATGATGGACTCTACCCAAAGGGTTTATCAATAGCACTGTCAAATGTGTCAGTCAGCATAGTAGGATTGATGTCAGATCCACCTTGAAATGTAAATATTCCAAAATATACCTGGTATTTTGTCAGTTGCAACTAACCTTTTTTAGAACCATCCAAAACATCTAAAAGTAACGTAGGATTACGCAGCCGGATACCACTTCAATAGACAATATATCAGTCCTAGACAGTGGCGTAACAAGCTACAAAATAATGAAAGTGGACAACTCAGTTTGCTATTCAGAGAAGCGCAGGTGTAATCAAAAGCAGCATAAAAATACATCGGGTCCCCTTTACCGCGAGTGTCGTCTGCGCCGTCGCGGTTTTGTGAATGGGGCCAAGGTCACTGAGGTTCACAAAGGTCATATGAGGTCACCACTGTCTCCCCCCACCCACTCCTTTTCCACCAAGTTAAAATCATCGTATAGCCCTTATGGAACGCAGCATGCAATATATTAAGGTTTACATTTGACCGGCCAACCCTGTAACCGTCACTCCTCTTACTGTCGGGTACCCCTGCTCGTTCTAGGAGCGCGAAAAGGTTGTTTTCCTCAATCAATTCGCGAATTTTATTTTTCGCGATAGCAGAAAAAAGGGTACCTTTTTCATTTTCAAGTTCGCGAAATTTTGAAAGGGGGTAGTCCAGTGGGGTGGTCCCAGAAAGAACCCTTTTTTAATATTTTGTCCGTGATTTTCGCCTATGGATTAAACACAAGTAGAAATTCTCAAACCTTCACTTCAGCTGACGACACAGTCTATATGTATTCTTAGATATGCCTCTTGTATCTCTGCATGGTTAACATGTAACTTGTTGTTTCATCATACATCGTATTTTATTGTTGACTGTACTTCTCCCGCTGTATTTTCCATAGTTCGCTTATTGTTTAAAAGGTGAATAAATGAAAATCATTCTGAGTTCGCGAAAAAAGGGTCATTTTTAGCACTAAAAAATTCGCGTATTTTTGTCACAAAAAAGGGTATTTTTTAACACATCTGCGAAAGTGGGGTGGTTTGCAATCCTATGAACATCAGGTACCCAACAATAAGAAAGTGACGGTAACCACGCAGGGCCGTGCCCCAATAGGTCACATAAGGTCACAAACATGTCACCAAAACAAAAACACACAGAAAACCGCCCCCACCCACTTTAAATCCCAACGAAGTACATCCACCATAGCCTTATGAACTCCTACTAACGGCATGCAATATTTAAGGGTTTAACAGTTTGACCACAGACACCCAGATACACAGACATACAACCAGGAGTAATCCTATGTGCCTTCTGCTTCTTTTCTTGCAGACGACCAAAAATGTGGGTCGCGATATTTTGCATGCAGAATGCGTCTCTGTGTGTATTTCTCTATAATGTTTGGGGAACACTTGTGGGATTTATTTTTAATGATATTATTGATTTTGTTCTCTCATATTTCTTTAGGAGTAACTGAGTCAAAAAGGTTACTGAGTAAAATAGATCCTAGCCTGTGTCTATACGATAATTATGTTTGGCCAACTTTGCCTTACCTGCATCTGTTGGTTTGGCATTTTTGAAGAGTGTGATAGTTTTGTCTATCTAATTAGTTTGTTACAAAAGTGCCTATCCCTTATAATACCAACAATGCTCCTGATTTTTATGGAACATATTAGCACCCCACAAATTATACTCTTGGTGAATACTAAGATTTCACTAAGGCAAACGTTTCTACCCCAATACCCACTAAAGCACACTAGACAAATCATGCGGCCCTAATTTTTCCAAGTCATTAACAACCTCAAGGTTTTAATCAACTGAGGAGTCACTTTGGAATTTTTTTTTTTAATTGTAAGTTATGGTTTTATGTTTTATTTCTGTTATATGTCTGTGTCTAACTAAACAAGATGTTTTTGTGTTTCACTGCACGAAAACACTAAAACAATGCCTAATAATAATTCTTTAACTATGCAAAGATATGTTCTAAAAAGGGTAATTACAAAAAGTTCACAAATACTGCAAACAACGAACTCATATTTACTCTATGCGTAAAATATGTCTCCGCCTAATGTTGCGATCACTAACATGCGATAAATGCAACTGCAACATCCTACTCAACCCCTTCCCAATACCCGCACACTCCACCCCTCCCCACAACCGCCGAAAACCCCACACCCTCCCAAACACCCCATAACTCCCCAACCAACCCCACCCTCATCCCCAACACCCCCCCTCATCCCCAATACCCCACCCTCATCCCATACCCCACCCTTCATCCCCATTAACCCCCCCTGCAACAAAAAACCCCCACCCCCTCTTTAAACCCCTCAAACACCCCCAACCTACGCCAATACCCTATACCACGGCTCCCTTTCCCCAACACCCCGCAACAAAACCGTCCTCCCTCCGCACACCACACCCTCCCTCCCCGAACCCCCACACTACCCAAACCTCCCTCCCAACACCCGCAATACCCAACCCCTCCCCAACACCCTCAACCCAACCCACCCCTCCCAACACCCCATCCCTCTCCAACCCCCACCCTCCACCCCCTTCCCCGCACACCCACGCCCTCACCCACACCCTGCACACCCTCCCCCTTAGCATAGTAGTCTCATGTATCGAAGGAATTTTGCCTATCCGATGTACCGTTTCAGAGATACAGCATGCATATTTAGATTACTCATTTGCATACCTAACCGCATGTCTCACACTGTTTCAACTAGCATGCCATTATGGACTTTCATGTAGCGAAAGAAATTTTACCTATATAACGTTTCAAAATCCATCACATATGGTTAACTTTCATCACAGACATTCCAGGTTACCATTTTTCCTCAAGAAAAAACAACATCGGCCATACGGACATACAACATACGGGACACACGACGGAATCCCATTTTATAGTCCCCCGTCCCGAACGTTGTTAGGCGGGGACAAAATTAACTCCGTTATGGTGTGTAGCCAATGTATCACAGCAATAAGCCCGCTAACTGATTTAATGATGAGAATAAGTGATCATACGAAACCTTAATATTAATAATATGACTTTAGAAATATAATACATGGCCTTTAATCCACTCGATTTGGACAGTATTCAAGAATGAGATGATCACCTAATTCTAAATTCCCAAAATTTCTCTTCATTACTTCAGATCAGTGTTTCGTTTCAAGTTCACTTACTCACGTGGATTACCATTATGAAATGCTAATATACAACCATCTAAGAACTTTGAAAAACTTTAAGCCTGTCTTAAAAGTTAAATCAATATTTCACAATAATAAGATAACTGACAACACATTTGAGTAAAAGATAAGCCCCATGAATATTACAATCTTACAGGATATAATTTAGAGTATATGAACAAATTGGCCTTTAAAAGGTGGTGTTTTTACTGTAATACTATCAACAAAAGTAATATAATTAAGAAAGATCTATGTTGTGCCACTCCTAATTACGAATCTTGTTTTATTGAAATTGAAATAACAACCAAAAGAATATTATATTTTTTGTTTTTTAAAATTATCTTATTTTATCTTTTGTTATTAATCAACATTGATACAATATATAAGATTTTAGCTGCAAGCGAAAAAAAGTTGTATTATGTATGGAGCTTCAACTTGATCTTCTTTAACGATGAATAGTGAGAGAGGCTACTCATGAATATCTATGACTTTAATATTCTCATTCTTTCTTTGATACCGACCATTTATAAACCAACCAGAATAACAGAGATCACTGCGAACAAATTATAACAATATATTAACGAACAGTGAGAAATCTTGTTGAATCAGCTATTTTAATTGCTGATATCACCGACAACTGCCAACGATCTTAGCAACTGATACAAATTTAAATAACGCTCTAAAAAATTAGAAAAATACAATATATAAAAGAATTTCTTAATAATGGAAATATCGCAAAACTAAAAATGACATTATCAAATTCAAGTGGAACAAAGTTTCTTGATAACAATAATGCTGATGACAATTATAACACTTTTGTAGATAGTTTTACTGAGTTTAATGAGAAAGCATTCCGTGAAAAAATGTGTTACTAATAAGAAAAAGAAAGAATCAAGATCACCGTGGATTACTAATGGGTTATTACGACGCATTCATACACAGAACAAACTATATAAACTGTCTCTTCAAATCCCCAAACAAGACCTACTTCAAAATTTAACTTCAACCGAAACATTACATAATTTTAATAAGGAAATCAAAGCGTCCAATATTTTTTAACAAATTTTGAAAGCTTCCAGAATAACATGGTCAAACATGGGTTTAAATATAACCAAATCATTGGTCGTGGAACAAAAAACTCTTACAGGTCACTTCAAAATGATTCTGGTCAGGTTATTACTAACCCTCAGGTGAACTTCAATGAGTTTCAATACTTGTTTTTGTAAATATTGGTCCAAACCTTCCTCACAAATACATATACTTCGGTAAAAACTATTATGATTACCTTAATATCCGGTATCAAGTAGTAAATATATGAAACCAATAGTTCTAAGGGAAGTACTTAAGATAATTACATTTATCAAAATCAAAGTGCACGGGCATGATGACTGGGTAATCTCAAAAGAGTCGCCAACAGAATAGTACGTCCACATACCACAACGATTTACTTATCATATCAAAGTGTGTCCCATAAAACTTAAAGTTGCGAAGGTTACCTCCAATTTATAAAATAATGCCGAAATGTTTTCCAATACGTCCTGTGTCATTTTACCGGTTTTTTTTCCCAAAAACTTGAACGATAGTCTTTACTAGGTTATGGATTTTATATGACGTCATAACATCTATATGAACACAGTTTGGTTTCCGAGCAAACCAGTCCACATACATTGCAACTTAGTCATCTGGTTGATAAAATTACCCAAAGCAGTAGAAATTATGAATCTACAATTGGAATATTTTGGATTTATCCAAAGCAGTTGGAACCCATTAATCATAAGATATTACATAAATTAGAACGTTATGGGTTTCGTGGAGTTTTTACACCATGGTTTTTCAACACTTAGTAAGAAGTAAAACAGTATTGTATTATCCAAAGAGGTTCTATATGATTAGAGAGCAAACGTACGTCAATCTTTATAATCAGCTCTCGCCTGTTTTGCCGACCACAAAGAAAACATAGAGTACCACCTAAAACAATGGCTGTCTTCCGCTTCTCCCACATACTGTGGGTGCCGCTTTGCATAGTGCACTAATCGGTCGTTTACAATTGATGTATGGTGTTAGGTGCCAGGTGTAATAATAGTGCACCTGGATCATTGTGCACAGATACTCGTTTTTCCCTCATAATGCATGCGCGCTTAGGTGAAAAGATTTATTCATTGAGGCGGTTTATTTAAATCAAGACTGCACGTTCAGTTCATTCGTTGGTGTGTCAATGGGTAGGACAAAAAAATTACCACTCCAATAGCACCCAAACTCGATCCAACAAACTGATCTTTGGCGGATTGTTTGTATCGAATTGACATTATGTGTGTATACAAGCGCCAAAACTAAGATTATTCGTCAATATTCAAAATGTCAGCGCCCAGCAGGCCGACCTGGTTTGATGGGCTTCACCTCCCCCTTGTTAGTTCAGTCATGTGATCTGAACTTCAAATATTATTTGTGGTGTCCTCAGGGTTCTATATTATGGCCCATTGCTATTTATACTCTAAAAAATTTTATTAACAATATTAAAAAAAAAAAAAAAAAATTGATTTCATTTTGTTTGCTGAAGACACACAATTGTAGTCGCGACAAAGATCTTGCCACATATTGAGTTTCTAAATAAAGAACGAATAAGTAAGCACCTGTTCAAAGCCCACAAACTTATCGTTAAACGTCAATCAACCAAAATACTGTATTTGGGTACCCCGAAACCACTTCGAGAGAATGAATCTACGGGTAATTGACTAATGAAAACAAAATAAACATCTGTGATACACCAGATCTTGAAAGAGTAAATATACTAAATTTCTTGGTGTATGGATAGCTGAACACCTTACGTGGATGGTCATATTGTACTTCCAAACAATACCAAATATTTGTGTTTTAAAAAACACATTAAACATTTTACATACCCGAAGTTATACGTTACTCTTCTATAGTTTTACCTAAGTTTGCCTTAATATAAATTATGGAATCATAATATGGGGGAACACTTAGTTAAAAACCGTACCTAATAATGAATAAAGCTGCTCAAAACTGGGCCAATGAGGACCAAGACAAATAGCACTTAAGCACCATACTGCACCCTGTATTGCCAGAGATAGCCTTAATATAGAGATATCACGCTAGAGCTTGGTAATATTTTATTTACAAGATATTCCATTACAATTGCGAGTACATCTGACCGGCTATTGTAACGTTCCTGAACAATTCATCAGTATGGCCCAAGAAATCTCACATTATAATTCTACGGGATAGAAGATGATTTTAACTGATCAAATCGTGGCGAAACATCTGGGTCCTATTCTGTGGAACAATTTTGGGGAACATCTACAAAATTCAAACTCAGTACAACCATCCATCACGTTCGCAAACTATTAAAGTGAACTTCATTTCCACTATAACGAAGTTTTTGCATCAATTTTATTTCCTCCTGTTAATACTGCTGTTGCTTTTATTTGAGTACATTTGAATCATGGGCATTTCCGTGTTTGTTTGCTGTTGAGTGTTGATTGTACTACGTCTAAAACGATGTTGTAATAACTTTCCTGGGTTGACCCCATCGGTCTATTGGCCTTTTGTCAACTCCTCCAGAATTTTGTCTATGTATGTTGCTTTTGTGTACATGATTTTTAATGGAAATAAGTCAAGTGAAGATTTGGCACCTCAAACTTTTCTTTCTCACCAATGTATACATCATCTAATGCCCACTGTGCCTGGTTCTTGCTGTGATCACTGGCTGCCACCATTTCAGTCTTGTGGCCTGTGTTCGTGCTGAGGTTGGTAGTGAGAGGTAGTCATGTCTAGCTGGCTGATTGCTGGTAGTCTAAATCCTGCCAATGTGTACACCCGTTTGTTTACCTGGAATAAAGAAAAATCTAATGTGTGATGTTTTGTCCACTTTGTTTTAAATAAAGTGGAAAATCAATGGCTTACTGGTTATGTTTTTATTTTCGTTCTATGTCGGTTGTCAAACAAGATGTTTGTGTTTAATGCACTAAAACAATAAAACAATGCAATAAGAAATATTATGTAAAATATGCCAAAAAAGATATGTTCATAAAAAGTGTATAAAAAAAGTTCAAAAATACGAAAAACAAGGCGAACTCGTATTTACGCGATGCGTAAATATTGTCCCCGCCGACTGTTGCGATCACGAACATGCGATAAATGCAACTTCAACACCTACCCCTTCCCCAATACCCGCAACACTTCCCACCCCCTCCCCAACACCCCGCCAAAACCCCACCCCTCCCAAAACACCCATAACTCCCCAACACCCCACCCTCCATCCCCAACACCCCACCCCATCCCCAATACCCCACCCTCATCCCCAATACCCCACCCTCATCCCCAGTACCCCCCTGCAAACAACCCACCCCCTCTTTAAAACCCCTAAACACCCAACACCTACTCAATAACCTATAACACGGCTCCCCTTTCCCCACCACCCCGCAACACATCACCCCTCCGCACCACCCAAACCCCTACCCAACACCCCACCTCACAACCCAAACCTCCCCTCCCCAACACCCCGCAATACCAACACCCTCCCCAACACCCTGCAACACACCACACCCTCCCCAACACCCCACCATCCACCAACACCCAACCCTCCCCAACAACACCACCCCCTCACCAACACCTCACACCCTCCCCTTAGCATAGTAGTCTAATGTAGCGAAGGAATGTTGCCTATCGGATGTACCGTTTTCGAGATACAGGGGGGGGGGCAATTACGCATATTTAATTAGCTATTTGACCATTACCTAACCCGCATGTATCACACTTTCAAATTGTAAAAGCGATGCATGCCATGATGGACATTCATGTAGCGAAGGAATTTTGTATTGTTGTCCGATATCCGTTTCAAAGAATCACTCTAGGGTTAACATTTTATCACCAGAATTCCAGCGGTTACACATTTTTCTAACAGACATACGGACTACGGACATACAGCCATACGGACAAACGGACGGAGACCATTTTTTATAGTCCCCGTACGAACGTGTTCGCTGAAGGGGAACAACAAATAACTGCAGTGGAATGGATGTGATCAATGTATCACAGCAAATAAGCCCCTAACTGATGTTAATGATGAGCTAAGTGATCATGACGAAACTCTTAATAGTAATAATATTGACGTTAGAAATATAACGACCATGGCCTTTTACACCTAAAGATTTGAAAGTATTTAAAAGAAATTGAGATATAACTAAATTATAAATTCCCCAAAAGTTCTTACATTTACTTCAGATTCAGTTTCGTTAAATTCACTTATCACGGTGGTGGGATTACCATTAGAATGCTAATCTAAGAAAGCTATCTAAGAACTTTGAAAAACTGAAGGCCTGTATTAAAGTTGAAATTCATAATTCACAATAATAGGGACTAAACTGAAACCACATTTGAAAGATAAAACCCCAGAATATTAACATCTTCCAGGATATAATTTAGAGGATTGAACAGAATTGGCCGTGTAAAACGGTGGTGTTATGTATATATCAAAAAAATGTAAATATAAATTCAGAAAAGATCTATGGTTGTGCCCTCCTAATTACGAATTCTTGTTTTATTGAAAATTGGAAAAAATAAAACCAAAAGAATATTATAGTTGGGTTAAGTCTACAAGAATCATAAGGATATAGATGATTTTACCGCGATATTGATCCAATATAAGATTTAGCCTGCAGACAAAAAGTTGTTATTATGTAATGGAGACTTAAATGGATCTTTAAAGATGCTGTTGATAGTAGCTACTCATGAATATCTTGACTTTATATATTCTCATTCTTTGATAACCACAATTTATAAACCAACCAAAATAACAGAGACCACTGCGACAATGATAGACAATCTATTAACTAATATGAGAATCTTGTTGAATCAGCATATTTTAATTTTCTGAATCACCGAGCAAACTGCCAACGGATCTTAGGCAACTGATAAAATTAAATAAACAATCTAACAATGAGAAAAAATAAATATATAAAAGAATTCTTAATAGTGGAATATCGCAAAACTAAAGAGACATTATTGCCAATGTCAAGTGGAACAAAGTTCTGATAACAATAATGCTGATGACAATTATAAACTTTTGTAGATAAGTTTACTGAGTTTTATAATGAATGTAAAATTAAATTTGGGGGGAAAATTTTGGGGCCCATTCCATGAAAATGGTTGTACTAATAATAGAAAAAGAATCAAGATCACCGGGGAATTACTAAGGGGTTATTACGAAGCATTCATACAAAGAACAAAACTATATAAACTGTATCTTCAATCCCCAAACAAGGGAACGACTTCAAAAAAATTTAAACTTCAGAAACATACGTACATAATTTAATAAGGAAATCAAAGCGTAAATATTAATTTTTAACAAATTTGAAGCTGCCAAGAATAAAAGGCGGCAAACATGGAGTATATTAACAAAATCATTGGTCGTGGACAAAAAAACTCATGTATAAAGTACGTTCAACAAATTGAATGGTAATGTATTTACTACCTCAGGCAATATCAAATGGTTCATAACTTTTTTGTAAATATTGGTAAAATGCCTAAAAAATACATAATACTGGAAAAACTATTATGATTAAATTAATAATCCGTAATCAAGTAGTATCTTATATGAAAGCAATAGTCGAAAGGGAAGTAATTTAGATAATTGACAAGTTTAAACAAAAACAAACGATGGCAGGGCATGATGGACATTGGTAATCAAAAAGTAGTCGCCCAACGAAATAGTCGTCCACTGACCACAATATTAACTTTCACTTCAAACAGGTGTGTCCCAGAAAAAACTTAAAGTTGCGAAAGTTACTCCATTTATAAAAAAGATGCCGTGGAAAGGTTTTAATTACCGTCCTGTGTCAGGTTTACCGTGTTTTCCAAAAGGACTTGAACGATTAGTCTTAAATAGGTGTATGGATTTTATTAGACAGTCTAAAATACCTAATGAAAAACAGTTTGGTTCCGAGAAAGCCAAACCACTCCACATACATGACAATTATTCAACCGGTTGATAAAATTACCAACGCAGTAGAAATAAGGAATATACAATTGGAATATTTTTGGATTTATCCCAAAGCATTGACACCATTATAAGATATTACTGCATAAACTAGACATTTGGGTTTTGTGGAGTTGTTTACACCTGGTTTTCAAACTACCTTAGTAAGAGAAAAAAGTATGTGTATTATACAAAGAGGTTTCTATATAGATAGAGAGGCAAAACGTACGTAATCTTTAGAAATACACTGTCTCGCATGTTTTGCCGACCACAAAGAAAACCATAGAGTACCAACATAGAAAAGCAATGGCTGTCTCCGCTTCTTCCACAATTACTGTGGTGCCGCTTTGCATATACACTAATCGGTTTAGTGATACAAATTAGTATGTGTTAGAGGTGCCCAGAGTGTACTAATAGGCACCGGATCTTGTGCCAGATACTCTTTTTCTATAATGCAATGCGCGCTTAGGTGAAAAGAGGATTCTTGAGGCGGTTTATTAAATCAAGACTGACGTTATTTCAGTCGTTTGTGTGGTCGGGGTGTAGGGTGGGGGGGGGGGGGGGGGGGGGGGGAAACCCCCAAAAAAATTAAACCACCAATATGCACCCAACATCCAACAATGATATTTTGGCGGATGTTTGGATCGAATTGACAATATGTGTGTATAATACAAGCGACCAAACTAATAATTATTCGTGCAATATTCAAAATGTCAGAGCGCCCAGCAGGGACGACTGGTTTTGAATGGGCTTAACCCCCTTGTGTAGGATCAGTCATGTGAATCTGAACTTTAAATAATATTATTGTGTGTACCTCAGGGTTCGATATGAGGCCCATTGCTATTTATACTCTATATAACAATATTGGTTAAAACATATCTGTATAGATTTCATTTGTTTGCTGACGACACCACAATTGTCTTCGCCACAAAGAGATTGCCAGCACAGCATTGAGTTCCTAAATTAAAGAAACTAAGAGAAGTAAGAAACTGGTTCAAAGCCAAACAGATATCAGTAAACGTTCAATATAAAACAAAGTACATGGTAGTGGGTACAGAAACTCCAATGCGAGGAATGAATTCTACTGTAAGGACAAATGGAACAAAAATACATTGGAAACCACAGATCTTGAAAGAGTAAAGTATACAAATTTCTTGGTGTATTGGCATAGATGAAACACCTTACTTGGTGAAATGTCCATTGATAATATATCCAAAACAATCTCAGAAATATTTGGTGTTTTAAACAAATTAAAACATTTATTACCGGAATTTATACTTTACTCTCTATATTGTACTCTAATTTTGCCTTATATAAATTATGGCATCTTAATCATGGGGAAATTACTTTTAAAACGTACCTAGATAAATAATAAAGCTTCAAACATGGGCAGTGAGGGACAATATCAAATAGCAATTACAGAGGCCATACTGCACCCTTATTTGCCGAGATAATGCCTTCTTAAATTATAGGAGATATATACAAACTAGAGCTTGGCTATTATGGAAAAATATTACATTAACAAAGTGCCGAGTACATTTAACGGCTATTTTAGTAAACGGTTCTGACATTCATAGTAGGGCACACGAATATCAACATTATAATCTTACGGGAAATAAGAAAGTTTTATGATCAATCCTTGCGAACATCTGGTCCTATTCTGGGAAACAATTTGGGGGAGGTAAACACTCTACCAAATTCGAAATCGTACCTCACTTTCGGCAAAACAATTTAAAAGTGAATTATTTCCAAAGATAAAGAATAGTTTTTGCATTATTTGATTATACTGTAATATGCTGTGATTTTATTTGAGTAATTTGAATCATGGTGCATTGGGCCGTTTTTTGGTGTTTTGTTGATTGTACGTCCTTAAGATGTTGTAACATACCTTTCAGGGGTTGACCCAGTCTGGTCTTATTGGCCTTTTGGTCAACCCCTGAATTTGTCTATGCTATTTGCTTTTGTGAACATGAATTTGTTATGGACATCAAGTCGAAGTTTGAAGTGGGCATACCTAAAAAATTTCTTCTCAACAATGTAGAATCATCGAATGCCCACTGGCCGGTTCTTGCCTGTTATCACTGGCTGCCACCATTTCAGTCTTGTGGCCGGTGTTCGTGCTGAGGTTGGTAGTGAGAGGTAGTCATGTCTAGCTGGCTGGTATTGCTGGTAGTCTAACTCTGCCAATGTGTACCACGTTATACCTGGATAAAGAAAATCTAATGGTGTGATGATGGTTTTGTCCACTTTTTGATGTTTTAATAAAGTGGAAAAGCATGGCTTACTGGTCAAGGTACTTGTCTTTTAGTATGGTCACTTGCTGGGATTTGGTCTGGTACTTAATTCTGGATTTAATTTGGATAGGAATTATTAATTAAAACCATACTTCAGCTCTCCAATGATTCATTTGGACTTAGGTATATGAATCACAAAATGTCCCATTCTTTGAAGAGATGTAAAGCAGGCTCAAGCAATATATTGAGGCATCAAACTCAAGCCATCCAATATTAACCTTTACATGGACCCGTGCTAGGCAATTTCCTGGGCCTCACACACCAAGGATTTTAGCTGTAAGGATTGACTGATTGTGATATGCAGCCAATACACTTTTGTGGGCAGACGAGCCGATATCAAGTTACTAGTTTCATTGAAAAACAGCCTAGAGGCGAGACATTAAGTCTAGAAATCAAGCGCAGGTTCTGGCCAGAATTGCCTGTCTCGCCAAATTTAGCAATGGTTCAGCTTTACTGTGCTAAAACAATGAAACCACTGAAGTGAATTTGGGCTACTTCTAGCCCAGGTTCCAAGTATAGAGTTATGTAAATATTGCTGTTGCAAACCTGGTGAAATACTGTTAATTATAGCAATATAATATTTTTTTTTCAGTGTGAAAATGGTCACTGATACTTTCTTAAAATGTTACCTCCATCTGTTGAATATTGTAGAATAACACCTTCATCTCTTCCTGTTGCCTGGTGACAGGTTGTTATGTTACGGTCACCTCCTATCACAGCATGATATTGAACAAAGCTGGAAAAAAAGATGTACACAAGTTTGATATGTAGCCATTAAATACATTACAAATCAGTAGTATTGATTTCTACATTTTGTTGATGCTGTGTGTATCAGCTTATAAACCAACTTGAAAATTAATATTTTTAATTACTACACACACAAAAAATTATACTTCAAAATCTCTGAGTCGGCCTTTAATGCCCTCATAAAGTGTACTGGTTGTAATTACCTTGAATCTCTGAGATCCATATCAACTGTTTCTGCTACTCTCAGTCCCTGGCCACTGAAATATAAAGACCAGCCCTCACTGACAACCCCACAGCCTACTAATGGTGAAGTGACAGTGCCTCCTTGTATCAGACCCCAGATGGAGGAATCGCACTCACCACCTGCTATGCGCTCCTTCATGTAAGTCTTGGAGAAATGGGAAAAACTTTGATTACTTTTCATATGGATTAAAGTCACTTTTCAGACCAGTTACTATTATTTTATTAATCTCTCTTTCTGAGAACATGATGGTAGAATTTTCTTTATATAGTTTTACACAGTAGCAAATACAAAGGAATCTCTCAGGGTGTGGACCACAAACCTCTGTCAATAACCTGGGGGGGGGGGGAGTGGAATCACAGGGAACTTGGGGAAAACTTTAATTGGATTCCCCTTTCAAAGTCTTTGTAATATCAGAGAAGGATTTACTTCAAGTGACTATCTTCTATATATTGTCTAGCACTACTATCTCATGAGACCAACTGTGGCTTTTACCAATTTGCTCTCAATTTGAGAGCATGTGTGGTCCAGTGAAAAAGTGCAGGACTCGTGATCATTAGACCGTTAAAATTGTGAGTTGAGCCCCACTGTGGTCAACATGTTTGAGATTAAGTATCTTGACCAGGGACACAATTGCCTCGTTGACCCAAGCAAAATATGGGGAGCTGCTATGGGGAATATTACCATCTAAGTGCTGATAGGCTTGTGCACTTGTGAGGCATGTCTTTGAGCAGCCACCTAGATGAAGCGAAATGATTGTGACAATTTCTTGAAGGTGGCATAAAAATAATAATTGTCAACCGTGCTTTGAGCCTGTTTATGGGGATTAAGTGCTATATAAAAACTGATTATTATTATTTTTTATTATTAAGAGTTTTGGATTAAAGGTCCATGGCCCGATCGCTAATAGCCTCGTACCCAGAAGCCCAGATTTTACCGGAAGTGGTCAATATTTTGGTATCAGAAGAAAGCTACTATTTTTCTCATTTACCCTGTGAAATCTTAGAGCCAAAGGATGTGTAGTTTGGAAGTTATGAGCAAAAATGTGCTCCATTTTGGTCGACCAATATTAATTTTACACAGTACTCTATGGGGCTTACAAAATCACGTTTTTAGCTCTCGCATCAAAACGGATTGAAATATCGGCGCGAAACTTTACAGATGGGGTTTTGGAGTAAAGGACAATCTATTAAGATGAAAACTTCATA
>JAMKCH010060120.1:0-66231 GCA_023653785.1 Ophioderma brevispina
TACACATTTTTCCCCCTTATAAAACCCCCAAGCACACTTTAAAAATTACACCATGATATTTCCAATTCTTCCGTGAATTCTGTATGGAAAAACATTTGTGTCAAAATTGTATATGAAAAAAACTAAACCAAAAAATTATTCCATTACATTTTCCCCACTGTACTAGATACTCAAATTAATCTCGGCAAATATCTATAACCAGTCATGTAGTAAACGTACTGTTCGTAGGCACAATTGATTTTGTATATTTAGCATACGCCGACCTCTCGTTTAGATGAACGTCATAAGGAAACGTTACGTGAGCTCGTTCATACGAGATGGATCAGTGAATGCATGACGTCCTACTACACAGCCTCCATCTTTGGCCCCAACTTCTAAATCACATAGACATTTATCGCTGTAAATTCAAGCGAGCACGAGTTCCACTGCATTTTTAATTTTCCGCGCAAAGTGATGTTTCATAATTTGCAGTGCCTGATGTAATTACTAATTTTAAATAGTTAAAATGGTGTCTCAATGAGATAAAGTCCAATCCAGTTGTATATAAGCAAATTTCTGATAAAAAATAGTGAAAGGAAATAAAAACATTTCGATCCGACATATAGCTGGAAATCAACGCATCGCAACCACGCTTTATTGTAACAAAATTGAACTCCATTGTCCTGGACTTTACATGGTGCATAACTCCCAGTCACACCACAGCTGTTGATTTGCAGCCAGGTCGCCCGTAAAATAGTCATATCGACCGAACTGTTAACAGCACGCTTCCCATTTTCTCGGGATTCATTACCTTTATCCATAGTATACTGTAGCATCCGTTTTAGTAGGACTTGATTATAAAAGCTAGTTCCTGCCTGTAATTACCCCCAAGTTTCAATGTTAATTTGTTAATATTTTGAAAGCCAATAACGCTACGGTTCAATGGTAGAGGTCTCCGCCTTGATAAATTTCGCTAAGTGAACTTTCAAAGTTTTTTTTTTGAAAGAGTATCTTCACTCTATTTTTACTCAACATAAGCTCCGATTTGGTCAAATTTGAAAGGTATTTTCTTGATTTGAAAGGATAATCAACAAGATGGTTCTTTAACTAACTGCCGTACAGTTTTGTACAACGTTTTTGTAAAGTCAACGATACGAGTGGTTCTAGATCACTAGTGCAAATGTAATTAATATTCCAAATCCACGCTGACTGTGGCATACGGGGAACGTAAAATAAAGCCTTCCCGACCTCTGCGGCCTGCCTGTATTGATTGAAAGGGCCCGTGGCCCTATATAACGTAATAAAATCTCTCTTTGCGAGAGAAACTGACTGAAACGACGTCGGACCCGTTGTGTACTTCTCTAAGAAATTGAGGCTTTGTAACAAGTTTTGATTTGAATTGTCTCTAAGTGGTGGTCTTAAATTTTGCTAACCAATAGTGTTCATATTATGTTTGGACCATCAAAGTCGAGGAAGTTCCTTCTTGAAGTGATCACAAATTTTGACTTGGAATGTCTGTCTGCAGATGATGATTGCAGAAGGTTTTATCTTAGTCGCCGATCTGGGAGGAGCAATCTCCATTGCTCCTTTAGCAGCCTCCAATGAGGTCCTTCCTTTTCAGGCAGATTCCACTGGCAGGAACTACGGCGCACCTGTTTGTGCGATTGATTATTATCCTGTTCAATCAGAAGATTTACTTAACTGTGTACTGACTAAAACCATTCCAAAGTGCACATCTTGATGGTTCACTGCAAGACATTTTTTATACAACTTGTATTCCGCAAGCGGGTTAAGTAAGAACGATGGCTACCGGTGCAATGATGATGACCCTTTCCACCAGAAGAGTTATTCACAGAACTACTGACCAAAAAAATTCAAGAGAGCCATCTTGATGGTTTCCGTTGCAGAAATGTTTGTACAACTTTTACACCTGGTATTTGTAAAAAGATTCACTACGGACATCATATTGCCTTGCATTGAGAACCGTGCTTATAGCGAGATAGAGAGAGCGTGTTTCCACATACCCTGGGCACATTATTCTTGTGCCCATTAGAATATTCTCGTTGCCTAGAAATCATATTTAGGGTTTAACTTTATTTTGTTGAGCGCGTGCATTCTTTGAGAATAACGCCTCTCTTATGGTTTAATGTACACAACAGCCGCCAGATTGATATCAGTAATGCTATCTATCACATCCCAAATAAACGATGCAATCTAATGATTCTCAAACATAAAATTGCCTTTCCTATGACTTGTTTGTAATCAAAATACTGGTAAAGGAGTGTTCTGGTTTGCACTTACAATCTTTACCGCTCTTATACACCTAAACCTTGCATTTCACAATCTTTTTCGGCAATATTTTGTTGTTTTTTTTTTTTTAAAATTTAATTGTCACATTAAAGGCCGACTGTGAGATTTCCTGGGGATGCCGCCCTCAACAGGATCGAGAAGATCATATGGATGGAAGTGAGCGATCTGTTGTCTTGAACAGCGAGAAACCACGTGCTATTGTTGTCACACTACAAATGGGTATGTGACTATAATGCAACTATCATATCTGATGCCTCTGATTTACTGCCAATTAAGGTCCAATAAATCTTTCAGTTATGTCGGAAACATTCGATATAATAAGTATCCTTTGTACTCAATAACACTCGTCTACTCGACACTAATTTTGTATGTACAAATCAACCTTCACCAAGCCCGTAATCACCTATGAAACCTGATTCACTACTTAATTGACTAATACAAAAACACCCTGACTTTAACTTCTTAACAAATGATTTATTTTTGATTATGGGGTCAAAACCATGCAGTGATAATATAGAGTACAAGATTTAAACAGTATAGTGATCAATAATGACACTAAGGCTTAACTACTACTTAAACTAATTAACTTACAGACTCTGGTGTGTGTCGCGTTTTTTGAATGCCGGTGTTGCTGAGAATAGTGAACAATAGGGCAATTGATTCAGTTGCATCTTCACGCAACATTAGTTCCACGCCTTATTCCGTTGCGTCCTCTATGAGCCCGGACTATGATCCTGCCGGACTATGATTACTGTTCACACCGGCTATTTTGCAGATTGAAGACAGCGACGAAATGTCAAAATTTATAATTCCTGGTGGCACTAATTTGAATAGACGTGTCCTTGGGTAAAACTGTCCAGCGAACAAATAAACCCTCGTCTACCCGAAGGGGGGGGGGGGGGGGGGTGGTTCCACCCCCCCCCCCCCTTTCAGGTTTTCCCGGCAGGAAGCAATGGAATGCGAGTAGAAAAAGCGTGGACGGATGTGTAGGCCGGCTTGCTAAAACCCCCTTTTTGGTGCCAAATTATTTTATGTAATTGTCAATTGAACATGTTCCGCTCCGTTTATCCAAAAACAAACATCCACCGGGGTAAGTGGGGGAGAGCAGGGTATCCAAAATGTGATTGTTGGGGGGGGGGGGGTAACTCCCCCCCTTCGGAAGAGAAGTACCAACATGCCTAATACAGCATAGGAACATTAACAGACACATTTTTGGTTAGGCCCAATGATAGCTATGGTCCTCCTCTTTTCCATTAGCAATGAGTACCAACAGCCTAGCATGACGTCACCAGACGTCATAATTTTTGCGTGTCAGCAAAACTTCCATTTCCATAGACCACCCGTGAAAATTCAATTTTTCGGCAAAAACGTTAGGAAAATCAGATTTTCAAGCTTTTTTTGCCTCTACTTGATGGAAAATGACTAGTTTTATATAATGACAGCATTTTAGAGCTATAATAAGGTGTTTTTGATTCGGCAAAATTTGCGAATATATTTTCCACCCTATATTCCGTATTTTTTCGGACTTTTCCCCCACATATGACGTCATGGTGACGTCATAATGGGGATGTTAGTACTATTTTGGTACGCAATTGAAAGAAGAAACTCTAATCTATCCTTTTGTACGCAAATTTAACAGAATCGGGTGTTCAGTAACTCAAATCACAGGGGGGTGGTAACACCCCCCCCCCCCCCTTCGGTATTTTGTTACAAAAAATGGCTCAGGGTAGACGAGGGTTAATGTAATGTCCAATCTGTGCTGTGACTTGTCAGGCTGTGACTTGGACTTTTTCGGTCACAAGAAAACGAATAAGCGAACGATATACACAGAACGGAAACTGGATGCTGGATTACTAATGATCCAATTCTACTTAACTATACAACACCAATATCTGTGTTGCAAAAACTCTTCTTCACTGGGAATCACTTAACTGATGATCCAATCACACTCGAGTACTTGATTTTATTAAACGCTATCGATTGTCCAAAATCTCTCCTTTATAAGTGCACCAGGTTAGGCTCCTTCGATCCACCATTTCTTTGAAAGGGTTTCAAGAAATTCCACTGCATCATTACACCATGTCTATTTTTAGGACAGGGATTTCCCCACTGTAATGTACAACACCACACAACACACAAACACAGTTACGATCTTTAGAAACCCGGAATGCGGTTGATGCAGTGAGCTCGCCCATCCCAGCTGCTTTCATGAATGTGACCGATATCGATCGAGTAGACTTTTAATTCATGTTTTTTGGGGTCCAGTTCCGAACGCAGCTGGGCATGGTCGCGCTCACTGCATTCAACCGCATCTGCATAGCATAAGCCCGGTTTTTCTAAAGGTCGTAACTGTGGTACTGATAAAGCATATACAAGCCTGTACTATAACAGTTTGGAAAATTTCCACTGGGGATTCCATAATGTTTTCCTGTGTTCTCTTCTGTTCTCCTTAATACTTCAATCTTCCAAGCAATCTAGATTTTGTTTCCAAATTGTTCCTAATGTTCTATACACAGCCAGGTCTTCACACACAAGGTTAATTTTGTTTATCTTCATATTTTATGAATAATATTTAGCTGATTAATTATTTAACAATGTTTTTTGCAATTGTTTTATCGCGACAAAATTAAGTGGAATTGTAAGGGACATGTAACAAAACTCTCAAGGGTGGTTACCTCCATCCTTTATGTTCTTTACAAAATCCTCAATGGTGTTAAGTTCGGTACCACTGTGTAGGTTGTGGTCTCTACTAAGCACTGACACCAAATAAAGTACCACTATACACACCCAGTACCTGGCATATGTAACGGAATAAGGACATGCGCCCTCAAGGAAAAATGAAACTCGGACTGTGTACAAAAAATAGCACAATTTGGTTTTTAGCGAAAATTGTACCAGATACTCATTGTCGCAGAATTTTGGTGCTTAATTATAATAGAACATGACAAAAATCATTGGAAGTATCAAATTGCAATAATAATGTAAAAAGGTACTGTAACATGTGTTTGATGTACCATTTACACAAAATAATGCGGAGTAGCAACCACCCCTTATTTCTCGATGGATTTAGGTTCACACATTTTTGTTAAAAAGAGCATAAAAAATGTAACAATAGTTACATAAAACCACTCTGTGCGAAATTACAGCATTCGGTATGACGAGGGTTGACACATAATTGAGATGTAAAGACAAACTGCCTATTATGCTGCATACGAATTCGGAAGTATGCGCAATCTTTACTGATTTATTTCTTGATTTATGTATTGATGTAGGCGAGTGTTTTGGACGGACTGGGGGTCCTCTCCAAAAATCGAAAGAGCAAATGTTGACGGATCATCGAGACAGACGCTAGTCAATACTGATTTACAATGGCCAAATGGATTGGCCATAGATTTCACAGGTAAAATGCAACTGCTGTCGTAGAACTTACCCTGTTCACTCACCGCTATATTTCACAGACCTATAACCGAGGCGTTGCCGAGATGTTCAGACGAAACACCGAGGCGTAGTTGAGATGTTCACTAATATGCGAGCCGTTAGGCGAGCCCGCTGTAGTCCGTGGTTTGATAGCTAGTCTAGGCTTTGAGCAAGACCTACTGCTGTCCCTTAAAGGAGAACCCGTACAACGACAACGAATAATATTATACAATATACTCTATAAAATAATTATTGACCACATATGGTGTGGTTTCATCTAAAAACGGAATTATATTAACCATAACAATGAATTAAAACCACCTAGTCTGACCATGCGCTATTTAAAATTCCCGCTTTTGTAGCTTATTGTATAACGTGTTATGCGATACCGCCGGCACGTTTGTGTCATACACACCATAGGAAATGCACATTATGAAAGCGTCACATGTGAAGTTGTATCATGATGCTACTGTGCCGTCCGTATCCAATAACACGTATACATATCCCACATACACTAGCGCGGATTTCAAATAGCGCATGGTCAGACAAAATGTTTGAATTCATTTTTATGGTTAGTATAATTCCGTTTTTCTATGAAACCACTCGATATGTGTTCAATATTTATTTTTGTAACATATATTGTATAAGTTATTCTTAGTACGGTTCTCCTTTAAGGGAATCCATACTTCTGGCCTAGTATATTCTATTTACACCAAGGACAACTAAATATCTTTTTTTAAGAGCATGAGACTTTTTAAAAATATGTTAAGAGCGATGTTTAATTTTTGAAAGGTCTTGCGGGCGTAAGTTTGTAAAAAAATGTCACAAAAATATAATAAATATTATAGTATTTAATTATTTCTGCATCCTAGACTTTCATAGTGAAAAAATATAGTTTGATGGGTTCATGTCAAGAGCTACAATGATCTCAATTGCGAAAATCTTGGTCCACTCTTACCATATACGGTCTACCCACCCCACAATAAACACGCAGTTTACAACCATAAAGCATGGTAGATACTCCATTACCATCCAATTTCAAAATCAATTCAAACCCATGGAAAAAGGTTGGGCGTACTATGTTTGGTTAGTAGATACTTGCCTTAGTTATGGAAGACAATCGATCGTACCCGTCGCTAATTATTCAGCACTTTTCAATGTAAAGGAAGTTGTTGCATGTAATCGGAACTGCACCTACTCTGCGTTTTTACTTTGGTGGGGGCAGCATTTGCCCGATCAATGAAAATTATTCACATATTTTGACGAAATATACCTTGCATACGGAGCAGTCAGCACGTTAAATGCTTAATTGTGTACTCTAATCGTACTTTTAATTGTAAAATAATATCATCTTAAGGTCCTAAGTTATCAAATTACTTGAGTGGGAAAGCCTAACATCCCAATAACTTATTTCCTCCGCTTGTTTTTAAAGTGGACGATGTTCTGGTGCGATGCTGGTATGAACCTTATTGAATCCACAGACCTAACGGCAATCACCGTGTCCTCCACTTGAACACGGGGAATAATTCGGACAGTCCATCCTTTTTGACCTTGGTATTTTAGGCAACTCCATTTTTTGGTCTGATTGGGTATTCAATCGCCTCATTGTAACTGACATACAGTGTTCTGGTTTATCGCGGGTTGATTGGAAACAGCGTGTTCCGGCGTGGTGGCGGACTACATATCATCAGCCTCAGGGTAGATATTAAATATTTGTTAAGCGTAGCACTGACCTGCTTACTCTGAATCCTCGTAAGCATCGTGTGGGGGGATGGGGTTGCCATGTAAATGTATGACACAGTGAACAGCGACACAGTGAGAACAACTCCACGTCTCATTAATCGCGAGCACTACCGTCCACGGCCCCGCGGAATGTGTGTTCCCGGCGGAAATCGTTGCGATCTAATATATACAATTATAGAAAAAAGGTGTTGAAACGGATTAGTATAGAGTTGCCTGTAAAAATCATTTCCTTCCCGCTCCCCAAGTCAATGCTGATCATTGTCTACGAACTTTTCTAGTAGGCCCACTAGTTGTAAACATGTCTCAACATTAAAAAAGAGGGAAGGGGAAGTATAACCTTTCTTGCACATTTCTTTAAAAACACATATAGGGAAATATTAACTCTAACCGTTATGAACTTTTTCAGGATATTAAGCCAACAGTCCCGATCTTACATTAACAACAACAATCATAAATAGTCACGTGCCTTTGTTCAAAACTATGGGCGCCTTCCCCAAGTTTTCGTTTTTTTTTGGGGGGTTGGGGCACCCGGTATATCCTGTGTCCTCTTATTATCTCTGATAAGGATAACACCGCGCGCATTATCTATATCCGTGTCTTTGTCACAGACGGGGTTTACGTTTGCCAGTACCGTCTATCAAGAAGGCATTATGACAAGGTTTAAATGTTTGGCTATTCCTCTTCGATGATTGTGTATATCCGGGAACTTCTCGGCCTGTTACCCATTATTTCGCACCACAAATGACTTAAAGGTGCAGGCCTTATTGCTTACCCTAGCGTCCTCATCATGGTAATTTTTTTTTTTTAAATTAAAAAGTTTTTGCATGAAATAAAAATGGCCTTGTTTACGAACAGTAAATCATCTCAAATCGTTAGGCGTTCACATAGTCTGTTTAGAAAATCCAATTTTTCATATCATTATTCCTTTTCGATACGGAATATTTCCCACGTACGTTTCATCATGGCACTCACGTACATAGGCTAATTATAGTAACCGCAGAATACCACTACATCTCGGACTCAGATTACTTCTCCAAAGTGCTTCAAGGTGCCGATTCTGTTAAAATAAACACAAATTTGCAAAATTGAAATTCCTCAGAAATCTGACCTGCCGCTTTAGGCAGGATAGACCCCTCTGTGGTCGTTGAATGACATAAAATTAATTTTTTTGATGGTCAAGAAAACAAACATTCAAATGACAATAACACCTCAAATCATTTGGGTGGTTATAGAATCCAAACAAAGCCCATCGAAGCACTGCTTAATGTTTTGTGGTTCTGAGATTATACTTTGCAAGTGTGGAAATGAAACATTTATTATCATGGCATATATCCCAAACTTTCCAATAAATTAATCAATTTTTCTGAAGTGGTACATTTTGCAATTATGCAAGATCTAAAAAGAATTTGTTGTTTCCTTTTTCTTATCTTCCCTAAATTTTGATGATAAAATCCATTTTCAAAGGCAGAACGACCATGGTCCCTCTTACTTACCTTCCGAGTTGATCTCAGCACATGATTTAATAGGTGATTGACCAATTGAAAATTGTTGGTTCTTACTTTCCATCACGTCGTTGTGGAAGGATTCCAGCCCATCAAATCATCCATAAATCTTTCACCTTGTCACACACGGTTTGTTTTTGTTTACTCGCAACACCATAATACTGTTTGTGGTCAAAGGGCAAAGTATCTATGTTTATAAAGAAATGTCGATTATAATGTTAAACCCTTAACAGCTTAAGAGATTATTGAAAACCGATCAACGGTCATGGCTTTTATATGCAACAAAATCATCCGGTTGTTTTTTGGGCCCCAAAAAGAAAAACGCCGTATGTGCATTTCTGATTACATGCAACCAACATCCTTTTACCTTGGGAGATTCATGAATAATTTAGTCGACGATCCAATGCACTTCCCCTTAAACTAACGGCAGTATCTATTTATGAAACATATATACATACATCCTTTTAGCATGGGTTGTATTGACAGAAATTGATGTTGAATGGAAGTATATCTTGTGCTTTACATTTGCACATACGCGTTTTTTTTACTTTGTGGTGGAGTTTTAGTGATTGTGTCTTTGCTTGTTTTTATTTTTCACTGTTTTGCAATAAATCTTTAAAATCTTAAATTAAGGATTAAACATTTCTTAACAATAACGTGATTGAAATAAGACTTTCTATTATTGAGATACTGGGTTGCGCTTTTCATACATAATTAAATGAAGTTAGAGTCGACGTTCCTTTTATAATAACCAGTTCACAAGCGTATTATACTGTTTTATCAAGTAATATGAATAAAGAGCGTAATAGCGCGTATTTTAGTCGTAATGGAATTTAATATGACTAACACATGGCAAATAACTTTTTTAATTTGCCCAAAAACGTGTTTTCAACCTCACCTCTCGGTCTCGCACACGCGAGCGCCGTTCAATGAGTGAATTTTGGTAGTTAGTAAGGAATACTCTAACATGGTATAAGAGCTAGTGGAAGAGAGTAAACTTGCAATATGGCCGCATTATTTATTACTTGGCGCTGGCGTCAAAACCAATCTCTCACTCTCACGCATGCGCTTGAAACTGATGCAAGATACTGTAGATCCCTTCGTCTTACTTCACATATACTTCTCGTGTTAGATTTCTATTGTTTTCAGCGTGCATTATTTGTCACACGATATGCACGCGGGTCACCACAAGTCACAACTTCTAATAGCCACTAGAAATAAACCGTCAATCACTTGATATCGACTTATTGCTTCCACATCAAGTAAACATGGCTGCATCGTATATATACCCTCTACCTCTACTAACTCTACCAATCTATGTGTCCGGGGGCCTGACTTAGATTATTTTGTTGAAGAACTATTGGTTTCTCCGTATAAAGTATAGTTGAAAATTCACATGCGCATACCATTCCAAATAATGTGATTTTATACTGTTCTTTCCGAACGCGTACATCTTAAGTAACGAGAACAGTTTTTTTTTCTCAAAAGGCGATATTTGACAGTAATTTGATGTTAAATATAAAATTCCTATGTAATTTCGAAAGCCGTTCAGAAAGGTTAGCTGCTAACGTGCAGTGCACGTCCGCGCGAGATTTGATGGGCGCCCCAGTAAAACACCGCACGCATGGCTTAAAGCGACGAGTTTTTACACTCGCGCACAAAGATTGCATCCCTTACGCGGCACAGTGCGTAAAAGCTGCGTCCCATGTTATGGCATCCACTGCACGGGAGTAGAGAAATGGACAATATCATGTTGCTAAATGTAGTCCATAAGAATTAATATGCTTCAGAAACCCAAATTCACAATAAAATCGTTTTTCCAATGAAACTAGTCATGTTTTGTACAGCATGTCTGGCGTTGGTCTTTAACATCTATACAGGGGCGTTTGGAATTTGTAGAAGAAATTCAGTGCATTTATAATTCAATCGTCACTGAGGGTTTGTTTTGGGGGGAAAAAGTAGGGCAGTGTGGAAAGTGTGTCTTTCCTTCAATTTCATTGACGCGATTCATCACTAATGGGTTTGTTTTGAAACTACTGCCATGGAGGTGCAGAAAGATTAGCCCACTCTAAAGCGTCTTAGAGAGTCTGATCTTTTCTCGCACTTCCCGATCATTTTCAAAACAACTAATCAACAATGAATTGCTCAAGGTCTTTTTTGGCAATTTTAATTTTAATTCTTAATTGATATGGCAAACTATATACCGTTTTTAATTTATTTTTAAAACGGCCTCAAAACTTTTGTATAATATTAACCTTAATGATTAATGTTTAATTTAATGATTTGATACTATTCCGCCCAGCCCGGTAGTTTCCGAGGGGCAATTTCCGGTAAGTCAACAAATGTCCCGATCCAAGCAAAAATTTCCCCTTCGCAGGGTAAAGAATCAACAAATGGGCTGATTTAACATGATACTGTTTTTATTTCCATTTCCCCTTCCGGATTTTTTCAGAGGAGGCACCTTCCCCCCTTTGCCCCCACCTACCTGGCTACGCCACTGATACTATTGTTTTCCTCAACGTATATGACTGATAAGGACCACGCCTCTGTGCATTCGACAGGATAACTGCCCCTTGACCGTATGGTGGCAGGCGCCTTCGACCCGAAGGGCTGCCTGCACTGACCCCATACGGTCGCGTGCATTTAATCCTGTCGAAAGCACTAGGCTAGGTCCTTATCCTTATCGTATCTTGAGAATTACTGACGATTAGTCCTGTTGATGACATTTACGAGAGAATTAATCCATTAACGCGTAAAATCACCAGTGTATCACGCATCGAGTATTGTTTGTTTACGTAACAGTTAACATGTGATTATCATGTGTAATTCACACTAGTTGTTTTGTGTCTATTTTTTAGATATGGCTTTGTAATGATGGACCATTTGCCACTTCACACTCGTAGACCCATCGAATTTCTTCAATAAATGCCTCGAATAGTTTGGTTTTCATCGCAGAGTTATATCAGACTGTGATGAGGTTGCAGCTTATCGCGATTGCCTGCCAGTTTCAATGGTGTTGACGTCGATGGTTGGGAGCTTACGGCTGGGTGTGCATGGTGAGTTGAACATTCTAGCAATTTCGGATGCTTTTTACAAATGCAACTTTGACACTATGTGTAAAATCAAGGTCATGTTGGACCATCAGGTTTTCCGAGCCATAAAGATTCCTTGTTTTTATTCGTACTACCCTAGAAAAAATTATTAACATGTTCTCCGGCTTTTCCATCACCATATCCTTCAATTTCATTTATTAATTATTGTCTAATTTTGTTTTAATTTCACTTTCAGATACTGAGATCAGAAAATCAGATGCCATGGTCACGACAATAGAATCCGGACGACAACTTTAGAGCCAAATTAAGCCACAATACATTTTGGCACACGATAATAAAATGATCGAATTTCGGATCCCTTTTAGAAACGGAGTCCTTAGGCCCTGCTTTACGATACAATTTTACAAATTCACATAGTTGGCTTCATGCACCAAAAATCCACGAAATGATATCTTATACTTTTAGATATATTATTACTGACGATGTTAGAGAGTTTAGAAATAAAAACGTTCAACATGATGATTCAAAGCTAAATGATTATTTTTTTTAAATAAACAACCAAACTTTGACCCAGCTTCGACATAATTATCCGTTTGCGCATTCAATCGCCATGAAAAGTTTGAAAATTCGTCACCCTTGCATAGCAAATCACATTGCTGGATTTTTACATCTCTGCCCCACAAAGTAAAAACGCAGTATGTGCAAATATAAAATAAAGTAGATACTTCCGTTAAATATACAATTTCAGATCAATTCAATCCCACGCTAAAAGGTTATATGTTTGAATTAGAAGATACTGCCTTTAGTTATGGAAGAGAATTGGTCGTCTGCTAAATTATTCAGGAATTTGCGTTTTTACTTTGTGGGGCAGATCTTAGTCTCTGTAATCTCTGCTACAAAAAGTGGAGCATGATGCGGGAAAACCTGATGATTTCGAATGAAATCATGTGTGTAAAAGATGTCTGATGATTTTTTGCGATGCTTTCTTGCAAATGCGAAAAACCCTTCAATTCAATTAGTTGTTGCCGGAGTTGATCAGAGGTTTCTTTTTAAGTAGAAAAAAGGATAACAGCTTTACCTGGATATTTTTGTAGTGAATAGATCTACAAAATGATAACAAACTTTAGATTGTGTCGTTTCTGTAATGTGTATTATTACGGTGCTTCAGTAATTCTGCAAATCGTCGCTGGGCGGGAAAAACCTTGTATGTAACTCCAGAGGTCAAATACAAAGCCGCATTATGTAAAAAGTTGGCCCAGTGCTAAACTTCATGTGCATTTTGGTCACATCGGGTTCTAGGTTGAATTTCAAGCCAAGTATGATAGTAAATATATGGCATTTTATTTCAGAATCTGGAGTAAATAATTATCTAAATATATTTAGAAAAGCAAACCTTTCTTGTGCAAAGCATTACAGCAAACAAAATATTCAGTTTTGGATGTCTCCCGAAAATGTTATATGAAGTTTTGTCATGTTACCGTTTTTACTACATGTGAGGTTTTGCTCTTAAAGATCAAATGCGCATATGAGGTTTTCCCGCCCAACGACGAAATGATATTTGATTGCATGTAAATAATCTTTTGAATAACTGGTTTCGCATTCGTGTCGGTCCATGTCAAGACTGTGCATTTGTATATTCTTACATGTGTCTCATTTTACCACATTTCATATCTGGAAATTGTATGGTTGTAATTTTCAGAAAGGGTCATGTATAGATGATGTGACATTTGTTTATGTTTGTGGCGCCCCCTGTTGGTGTAAGAGAGAAACTGGCAGGCAGAAGCCCCTATACTTTGCACAGGGAATTTCGTTTTTCTGCTCTAACTTTGGTTTCAAATTAAATAATACCAACATGCTTGCTAATGCTACCAGTTGCATATTGTAACCGATTTAGATCAAGAAAGGTTCTGCAAGTAATTTATGACCAGATTTTATGTGGTCTGTCATTGAACGACTGTAATATTTTGCCTGCCAGAAAACAACAGAGGGCGTCCTGAATGTCAATATGTGACATCATAGGTCACATCATCTATAGGCTACCAACACATGCATGGTTGTGATGTGGCTTGACAGAGTTGTAAATTGTTACTTGGTTTCCATCTTCCTTATAGTGTATCAATTTTAATCCATATCTTATAACAGCTATTATAATAGAACCATCACTTTTTTATTTATATTTTTAAACCATTTGCTTACTCTTTTGAGTAGCATGTCTCGTCATGTGAGTGAAACGAAGTCGTAACTGACATTTTTGGCGATATATAATATGAAAAAGTAGATCATTACACTTAATTTGATATACATTTCAGGTGACAGTCGCCATTTATTGCAGAGTTATTAAGCTAAATAGGCCTATTTAGGTGTAGATACGTCTTTGTTGCACTCAAAATTGAAATTCTGTTGAGTGCAACAAAGTCGTAACTGCCAGATATGAATTTGTTGCACGACACGGGAAAACTAGTATGCAGATACGACATTTTATTTCTCGTAAAGCGATGGTTTTTAAAAAGGGGGTATAAGTAAGAAGTCTCCCAATTTTTTTCGTGAAAAGAGCAATATCATTTTTACCAAATTTATGCTAATTTTGGCACAAACAAAAACTCTTAAAAACATGTAGTTACGACTTTTTTCCACTCAATATTAGGCTCAGCACTTAATTTACAAAAGTAAATGAATACGCATAATTTAAAATATATTTTAAAGTATAAGGCTCAATTTATTAGGCTAATAGGCCTAATTAGGTGTAGATACGACTTTGTTGCACTAAAAATTTAATTTCTGTTGAGTGCAACAAAGTTGTAACTGGTAGATACGACTTTGTTGCACGACACGGGAAATCATGTGTGTGGATACGGCACTTTGATTAGCGAATTTCTTTTTATACTCGATTCATCTGATATGTGACCCCGTACCATTCTTGCGGAGGTGAAAAATTCAATGAGGAGCAGGGATTTCTGTTAATCGTGTTATTGTGAGCAATGTTAAGACCTGAAATACACTATAGTGCGTTTCCATACATGAATGGAATTGTATTCAGTGGCAGGTGAGTGAGTTAAATGACTGGAGTGTCCTCCAAGATAATCCGGTGTGGAACGTGCATTTGAATTCTTTCATTTTCCCGGTAGAGCTAGGTTGACTCCTCTCCGACTTAATTGAATAGGTCCAAAACTCCAGGGGGACGAACGTATCAACGCGAATCGACTCTAATTAGTCGACTTAATTGGAAAATAAAATATTTATAAGATTTTTTTTAAATACATTTTTATCGTATGTATAGTGTCAAATGAAAGCTGTGATTTTCTGCAATGATATAATATAGGAAAAGCGGCAGATTTGGTTATTTTTAAAAACCAAAATCGTAGGGAACTACATGCCTTTCACTCAGGGTGTGTATCGCATAGTGTGCTTCTATGAGATTTTTGCCCGAAATCATGCTCCAGAAGCATATGGTCCAGGACCATAATTATATTCGGAGACAGAAACCCTTTGATCGAGCGCATACTTCCTGGTTGAAAAGGGGCAGAGCTATCACTAAATGGCTTGTAGTCGGACGGGGTACCCCCAACAGCAGATCACCTCGGTGGCCAATCAGAGTCAAGTGCGCTTTTTTCCGCAGTAAATACCATGACCATTAATTAACGCGCCGTCAAAGGGTTTCTGTCCCAGAGTATTATTTCCTGGACATAAATGATCTGGAAACATGTCCTGTCTAATAAATTAAATGCCCTTGAGCAATATTTGAAAGAAGCATGCCATGGCATTATTGCAAATGTGGTCCTAGCCTGTATCAGTGGAGAACTGTTTGTCAAATACTGTCCTGCATCCGGAAAGCCTGCACGTGCTTCGAATTATGTCTAGAAAAGTATTTTCTCCGAATATATTCCAGGACTCGTCCTGTGCCTTATTTTCCAGAGGCTAATTTCCGGTCAAATTCTCAGAGTGCCAACAGTGTTTGTCAATGACTGCTAGCTGCTCAAGTGCCGACGAACTTGAAAGTCGATGAAAGTTTAAGATACTGAAAGGTGAATATTTCATTAAAATGGCTTGGCTAGTATTTATTTAACTCACCGTCCAATTGCATGGACGAAATCGCATCTGAATTTATCCTTTGGTTTTTTTTTTTTTTCGTCAAGGCTGCTGAAAATTCTTAGGGAGTGGTGTGGGGCATATGGCTCTTTCTTCCGAAGTTAAAAGGTATATTGATGTTGGGAGGGAGTTGGCGTTCCTCTTCAATATTTGGCATATCTTTTTTCGCCGCCCGCCGTACACCATGATTTGACAGCATACCCGCGAGCTTTATTCCGTTATTGTACGTTACGAGGCTTTAATCCGTCAGTGAGTTAGGTGGTCAATGCACGTCACGGGTGGCCAAATAAGACATTCCCGTTATTTTGGTCCTTAGCATCTTGTGCAATTTTGTCCTTAGAGCAATGCTTAGTGCTGGCCTATTTTAGGGACCTATAGTCTTTAAGATTCGCTACGTAAAATACTCTATAGCTTTAAAAAAAAAATCAAATTTATCACTATCACCCAAAGACCCGCTATTCTTTGGCTTAGGGCCATGGGCCTATATAGTCTTAAGATTCATACGTAAAATACTCTATAGCTTTAAAAAATTAATTATCACTATCACCCCTGCCAAGACCCCTATCTTTGAAAAAAAAAAAAAAGGTAACATTGACGAGAGACCTCTTAGCGAGCGGCCGAGCCTGAAAGTGCCTCTAGTTTCGAGTTAGTTATGTTCACATCCCCACCGTACAACAAAACACAACCACCTTTATTTGAAGGATTAAAATATATATAAGATTTAAGGAAAATGATGGTTGTGGTTGAAAATTTGGTGGCAGGGATGAATTCTATTGCCGAAAAAAAAATGAAATTTGGGCTGCAAGGGTAGCGAAATATTATTTTTTTTTTATTTTTTTAAGGTAAACTATACAATCTTATTTTATGGTATCCTTTTGTGATTGATATAGGTTTGTATACATTGATTAAAGGGTTCATGAATACCTCGTGTGGTTGACATGTGATAAAAAGGATGCTTTTAGGAAAGAAGAAAGGTGATTTGGGGTAAAATCTAGACCCTTTGATATGTATAAAACTTAAATCTATAATATAAATGTCAGAGATTGATAGTTAGGGATGATGATAAATGTGTTTTGCTAAGAAATTAATCAATCTTGATATTCTTAAGTTTTAGCTCTCAAGAACGTGATTTTTTGACCAAAAAACACCCCTGCACAAAGTTTTGACCACACCATCATTTTTTTTAATTATTAGTTCTATCTTTCGACTAGGAAGTGTGCGTTTTGTTCTGTGTACCAGGCGGGAGGGAGGTTTGTCGACAATTTGGCGTCCAAACCGCTCCACTACTCTTCTGGACTGTTTAGAAGATTTGCCAAATTGATTTTTTTCAAAACAAGACCCATTTTTGAGTGTGAAACTTTTGCAATTAATGCCCAAAATAATACCTATTTATGGGAGGTGTGGAAGTGATTATGTCCGGCGCGTACGCAAGCCGGCTTACCACGGCAAAGGAAGAGGGCACTCAATTAGTGACTCTTCACGCAAACATTAGTTTCATGCTTTATTCCGTTTCGTTATGGAACCGGACATGGATCCTGCGAGACTATAGTGGTTTCACTCACGGCCAGTGTTTGGCTACCTCCTCAACCAAAAAACCTATTTTATTTGTATCTCTGTCGCCAATTACCCCATGGTTTGTGAAGAAGTTTGCCTTACACCCATATGTCCGTTCCATACGTGAGTGTGTCGTCGCCGTGAAATTTGCCAGTTCTACAAGACTTGGCCCAAAAATTAAGTTTCTCCAAAGTCCATATCACTTCCGAAAACATTTTTTGTAAATTTCAATCACACGCTCCCAATTTTGGCCCCGATTCAACTAGTACACCCCTACCCAAAACAAATGGTGCGGGACGAGGGGCCTCGGCGGATGGAGATCTAGACTTCTTTAAACTATTATTGGGGTACGGTGGAGGTCGAAACTCTCCACTCTAACGTCTGAAAGGGCATGACAAGGAGGGGTCCATTTTAAACCCCTTTCTCAATACACAATGTCAGGAGTTTCAACTGGTAGATAACACTTTAATATCTTGGACAGTTTAGCCCCAGAGGTTTGGACTCGATCTTCAATACGGAATGGGCCTGAAGTCGGAAACTATCTTCCCTAAGGAATGTACCTGAAGTTTGAATCCCTTCCCCACAGAATGTACCTGAATTTGGAACGGGCCTTCCTTACGGAATGTACCTGACGTTGGAATGAACCACCAATACTCCTGCAGACTAGGATTTTAGATTTAATCCCTATACTACTACATTCTCTCCCTTTTGCTATAACCTTAATTACACTCTCATGTAAGACTAGGCCCAATTCAGGACCCAAACTACTAAGTGCTTTTAGCCCTAGAAAATTGCACAGAGCTCCCGCGCTACCCGCTGTGGAGCATGTCGTGATAGCATGATAATGTATTCACATCACATGCCTGACTACGAAACACATACAATTCCTAGGCCCAAGGGGCTAGAAAAAACATGACTAAGTTTTTTACATTCTGGAAGATTTTGCACAGAGCTCCCGTGCTACCCGCTGGGGAGCATTTCTTGATAAGCAGTGATAAGTTGGTCCATAGTCATTATCTGCTCACTACCATTACCAAACACATATACAATCTATAAACCACTAGAGCATTATTTTCGAGTGGCTTTTCTTTGTTTTCGCGTAAAAATTATATTCGCGATGGCACGCTTACCTCAAACTATGAATATGCCATGCGTGCATTATGACCGATTTGAATATACATGCGTGCATTATCAAACACTAGAGTGAATAATGCTATGGGCATGCATAATACAAGGCCAGAACGTTCATTACCACAACCTCCCTAGTCCTAGATTATCAAAAAATCGGCAGAAACATTTTGATAGAAATTTTTTTTTTAATTAGAATTTAATAAAACTTTTATTTAACCATTTCAAACGGGACCCAGCTGGATTCGACCGTGGCGACCATGGCGGTCATTTTTCAAATGGCCGCCATTCTTATTTTCAAAGTCTCATATCTCGTTAAAAACACCGATACGAATTTTGATTTTTGTGTCTATCCCTATGCTGTCAAGGTCAGGAACCAAATCTGACATTATTTTTAAATATCGTGTGTCCGCCATTTTTTCTAATAGGCCGCCAATTTGACAGTCTCTTTATAACTTTATTTGAAATAATAATATTGATTGATTTTTTGTGTCTATACCTTGTTTTAAGAGTCAAAGAATCGAATTAATATTACGTTTTGATATCTGGTATCAGCCATGTTGGTTTCGGATATGGCCGCCAATTTACACTCAATAAAGCTTTGTTCAAAATATTGATACGGACTTGCTTTTATGTCGGTACCTAGTGATTAATCCAATCATGCCAGTTTTTTAATGTAGTATGTACTTTCACGTTTCTCACTATTATAACATTTCGCATTAGTTAGTGTTGCGTTTATAGTGTAGTATGTAGTGTAACCTACCTAATATTGCCATTAAAAAGGCATTAAATACAAGATATTTCACATAAACTGAGTATCAAAATTGAGGCCTACTGTCGAAGGAGAACTCCACAGTGATGTCCAAATGTTTCTTCCCATTATTAGAACTTAGTAGTGATCTGTTCACCGTGGTAGTCCTAAAGTAGCAACTAATATGAAAGGCGTGAGGCTATTTACTCAAACGGTTCGAGAAAGTAAACATCCACCAACACAAACGCCCTAGCCCAGCATCTATGCGAGTAGGGTATGGTGGCAGTCATATATGGGGTCATCAATAATAAAGCACCAGAGTTACCAAGTCCCATACTTTGGGTTGGCTTTGGGGAAGCACCATGCGCAGTGGACGATGAACTGGCAATCTTAGCCAAAATGTTTTGGAACATGACTGCTCTTTTTTCCCCGATTATTTGCCGTATTTCTCTTAAAGAGATTATATAGGAAATCATGTCAACTTGGGTTTGGAGTCTTGGAGCACTCTCTATCCCATGCACCCCTCCCATCCCCATCCAATCAATGTTGTTTCTTGTAGGGTGGGCAAGAACAACATTTCAGGATTCAACATCGTCCGCGGGGAGAGTGGGTATTTTGAAGTCGGCCTATAAAAGTGTTCCAACACTTTTGGCGGAGATTGTGGATACTCTTCAAACTGCTGGTGAAGCCGCAAAAAAAAACCAGAAGACAGTCGGTCTTGGGCAGATCGGTAGGAAGACGTTTAAGTAAGGACGTACGAATGCATGAAGGTCGTGAGTGTGGCCTAATGGTAGTGGGTTGAGCAAGTGGGGGAAGAACGGAAGCGAGTAGGGGGAGAGGGACGGAGGGGATTAAATGCGATTTGGGGGAGGGGAGAAAGTGGCTTGTGTAGAAAGGGGAGGTAAAATAGGGAAATTTGTTGGACTCCGGAGATTTGGGAGGGTGTAGGGATGGTTCCTTGGGTAGAGAATGGGTTTAGTGTAGGCAGCGTCGCAAGAGGTGGCCCTTTTAGTTGAATCAAGAGTTTATGATGAGGATGGAGTTTTGGGTGGTTAAAGAGTTGTGGGTAAGTGAGTGAGTGGCGAGTAAGAAAGAGAAGTGGTTACAGGAATCGTAAAGCACAAGCAAGTGTGGATGTACAAAGTATGCCGAAGACAGTGTATCTTTGTCTTGTCTGAGTAATGAAGTGACGACTCCGGGCGCGTTACCCAGTGCCGTCTTTCAGTTGTAGTGCGCTTGTGCTAATTGGTACCGCGCACTGAAAGTCGGTACAATGTATACGACCACGTCGCTACTTCCACTCAGCTTGTGGCCAGAGTATAAATGTAGAATACATTCTTGCTGTGCACACCTTTGCAAGTGTGGGGACGTGAATGACATTGGATAATTTCCACAAAACATCACTTGAATGTTCCATTGGGATTAAAGGTATAGAGATAAGAAGTGTACATGCATACAATATAAGTGTATCTTGTCCTAACCTACAGAAGTAAAATCTCCTACTCCGGTTTTAGAATGAAGTACGATTTCCGGAAATAGGATTACTTTATATTTAATTTTGTACGATTGAAGTATGTGTTTTTTTAAAACTGTGTAAATAAAATATTTAAAAAGGTTTTTTGTTATTTTATTAGTTATTTTAATGTAACTTAGATAGATTTACCATTCAGTATCTGTTTAGACTAATTCTATTTTATAGTTAAGAGCTTAGGCCTACCATTTTGCATAAACCGGGGCTGCAGAGGTAAAATTCTCCTACTTCGTTTTAAAACGAAGTACTATTCGGGAAAAAAGACCCAAAAAAAAGTAACGCAGCATGTCTAAATAACCCCCATAGTTATACAAATCTTGGTCTTAGCCGAAAACATAAAATAAAGTTTGATACCCTTCTTGCCCTCATTGCGATCAATATTGCCACACCATACCCATTATAAGGACATCTCTCCTTTTTTAAAGTTGCATAAAGGTATAGCCATACGGATTGTAATCATCAAGGAAAAAAACCCCCCCCCAACCGAAACACACGGTTATGCATTGATTGTATGGGAGAATGAGGAGCGCCGTGACGCGTGACGATTCCGAGTGTGCAGACCGAAAGGTAGGCATGAAAGAGAGCCCGAACCATAAACTGAACTGACCTGATTGTCAATCAGTGAAGACACGTTCTTTCCCGTGAATTGTGTGTCACTTAATGCCATGGGGTTGTGTATTGTAACCTTTTAATCATGTCTTCAGGTGGCAACTTTGAAAATGTTACACATTTTCGTAAATGACCATTGTGTTGGCGATATTGATCACATGAGCACGAAGGGTGTCAAAATTTGCAGAACAGAACAGACTATTGAATATCATTGATAGTTTTCTCATGACCAATGGTTTTTGGTACCTTATGGGGTATTTAGACAGCTGCTTTACTTTTTTGGGGGTCTTTAGATTAATTTATTTTAAGTTTTGTCGATTAAGTCATGTATGTGTTTTAAACTAGGTACAAAATATTTTTACCATGGCTGGTCCTATAGTTTTTATCACTTTAAATATATTTACCATCTTGCCAAATTGTATCCTTGATTTATGTTACATGAATTTTTGAGATCGTATTTTTAATCATTCAGATTGATTATACATCTCTATTGTAGATTTTGTATATTTTGAAATTTTACGTTTTATATTAAACAAAGAATCTTTAAAATTTTTTTAGCGCGTTTGAATTTTCATTATTGGTTTTATTATTATGTACTGTGCTAGGTGTATCATATTATTTGATTTACGGAAATGTAAAATTTGGTCGAAAGCTGGTTCTTGTTATTTAAGGCCCTAGTACTTCTAGTTATATATGTCTTTTATTGATTATGTAATTGTGTATTTTAAATGGGTTTTATGAACCAAACCCCACTCAGCAAAGTCGTATATAATTAGAAATTATTAACATCCGCAAATGCTTGCCAAATTGATCCTTATTATATATGTAACATGACTTTTTGAGAGAAGTAACGTTTTAATCATGCATATTGATTATACATCCATTGTGGATTTTGGTATATTTTGATTTCAAGTTTAAATAGCTTACAAATAATCTAAAATTTACGCGTTTTAATATTTAATTATTGTGATTATTATTATGATAAATGTGGCTAGGTGTATCATATATTTGATTTACGGAAATGTAAAAATTTGTCGAAACTGGTTCTTGGTTATTTAAGTAAACTAGTACCTTTCTATGTTAATAAATGTACTTTTAATGATTTATGTACTTGTTTGTTAATGTTAAATTGGTTTTTGAACAAACCCCCCCTCACAATAGTCTTGTCCTTAGTCAATTAATTAAAAATAGCACCTACATAAGGCGCAACTTTCAAGAGCACGCTTGTGGCACGTCACCATGACTTCACTGTACTTCTTATGATCCAATCAGCTCATATTAATATTCTTATACAGTTGATGTTTAGGCTAAGGTGAAATAGGTGACGCCCCCCACCCCCCCCCCCACCACGGCCCAATATTTATTTGAACTATACACTTTTCGCAGGTATAGTTCTTATTAATCTTAATTTCACTAATCATCACGACTCTTGTTAAGATATAGATACATGTAACAACTGCCTAACACTTAAGGTTGATAATAGGGTTTTTTTGTTTAAGGCAATGGCAATTTTCACTCATAATGTCGGCTGTTTGTTAGAGGAAGGGACGGATTACAGATATTATTAGTTATAAGTTTTTGGTTCTATTTGGATATTTTGGTCTTGAAAACTGGTATAGACACAAAAAGCAGGCTTATATCATTTTTAACCAAAATAGAAGAAAAGTGCCGATTTTGTGCAATTGGCGCATTTGGAAAATAAAATGGTTTGACACCCAGATATCCAAAAAGATAATGTTATATTTGGAATTTCCTTGACCTTGAAACTAGGTATAGATACACAATAAAGTTCCGAAAATCGGGTTATAAAAGATATAAGAACTTTACCAAAATAGTAATGGCGGCCATTTTTGAAAATGCCCACCCACGGTCGCCACCGGTCGCATCCACTGGGGTCCCGTTTTGAAATGATGATTTTATTGTCCATGTTAACTGTGTGCCAAAGGTGTATACTTCTATCACAAAGTGCACTATTTTGCTCCAGAAGGGGGCTTAACCCTCGTACTCCCAGGTTATGTGCTTTACGAACGGGAAAGAATCAGATGGACACTCACTACAGAGTCTATACCTTATAATAGAAATCTTATTTCTATGGTGTTAAAAACAAGCAAACTTTACCGGCAGTAGGGTCCACAATTGTCTATTTAAAAAAATCTGTGGTTTTAGAACCCCATTTTGACCTAAACAAAATAGATGCGATAAACTCAAGACCTTAATTGAATAATTCATCGGCATGCAAACAACGCGCTTAATCCAAATCCGATTGGTGCAAGTAAGTATTGACTAATGCGTATCGCTACGTTCAATGTAACATGGCAATTATGTCAAAAGCTAACTCTACTATAAGCGGTACTCATCGTAAGTTTCAATCAATATACTACATTGTACACTTTTCACACCTTCTCTCTCAATGCTTGCTGCTTTATGCCAGTCAACCCGTTTTTGAAATTTTCGTAGAACTACTATATTTCTATTATATAATTTGGTAAAGTTATCCAAAATATAATCAAAAAGAAGAGTTATTCAATATTGACTTGTATTTTTTTTTGATGGTAATAAAATAATGTCATGTGGTTCTTAAACAGCTACAGGCATTAGTGAGTCATTCGTGGATATAATGTCAATGCTTGCAGCATTACTAAAGTAATATATGGAAAAGCGGGGGCCACGTGAGACACTCGCGCTAAAGCGCTTCGTGCTCACAATGCCCCGCTCATGCAAACGTTAATTTATTAATGCCTCCAAGCATGCATTATATCCCGAATGCACTCCACTTGCCTTGTCCTAATACATAATTAAATTAAGGACTTTATAATGGAAACACTTGACCCAACCTATAACTTACCCTCGCAACTGGTATCCAGTACACAACCGCGCTATTGTGGACGCCAACTACAATCCTCCTGTTATATAACGCTGCTATATCTGGGCCCGACCGCCCCTCAGTGCCCGGCGTGTGACGCTGCTATCCTCTAGGCACGACCATCCTCATTGCCTCGGTGTTTGGCGCTGCTGTCTCTGGGCACGACATTTTTCATAGCCCCGCGAGTGACACTATCTATAGGCACGACCATTTTCATCATAATGGCCTCGGTGTATGTCGCTGCTGTCTCTGGGCACGACCATGTCAATGCCCGCGAGTGACGCATCTTAGGCAACGACCATTCTCAATGCCTCGGTGTATGGCGCTGCTATCTCCTGTAACATACGTCGCGACGCGTGTGTCAGTGTTTCCATGACTTAACCTAAGGGAACATTTATATTATAAATGGAGTGTGTAAAATAACCCATCATTACCTTAACCATACATACCAGTACCATTCGGATCATCTGCACTGCCAGTTCCATACTACTGCAACGAACTGATCGATCGCGCACTCTCACATCCAATCAACCTAACATAAACTTCCGAACCTCCTAATAACACTAATCTCTACATAATGGATCACCGATACTAATGTGAGAAGGGGTGCCATGTGTGATGATGTTTATAATGGTGTGCATTTAAGAGTGGTGTAATTGAACGTGTGGGTATGAGGGTGTGTATGTGTGTGTGTGGGTGAAGGTATGAGGGTGTTAGTTGTGGGTGTGGGTATGTATAAGGTGTGTGTATGTGTGGTTGTGTTCAGTAACGAGGGTGTGTCTGTGTGGGTGTGTTAAAAGTATGATGTTGTTGTTAGTTTTGGTGTGTGGATGTCTTAGGTTGTTTAAATGTGTGGGTGTGTGAATGTAGGAGGGTGTGTATGTTGGGGTGTGTGAATGTATGAGGGTTGCCTGTAATGAGGTGTGTGAAGTATGAGGTGCGTGTATTTGGGGTGGTTTGTAAGTGATGATGTTTGTATGTTAGGTGGTGTATGAGGGTGTGTATGTGTGGGGTGTGAAATTATGAGGGTGTGGTATGTTCGTATGTTTTGTATTATGATAGTGTTTTATATTTGGGTGTTTAAAAGTATAATGGTTTGTGTGGTGTGTGGATGTATGAGGGTGTGTGTATGTATATGGTGTGTGGAATCATGCAGGGTGGTGTATGTTTTGGTTTGGTGAAATTATTAGGATGTTATGTGTGTGTGATTTATGGCTGATGTTTTTGTGGGTGTTTGATTTATGGCGTGTATGTGTAGTTTTTTGTTTATGTCGATTGCGTGTATTTTGTGGGTTTTTGTGTAATTTATGTATGTTTTTTTATGTTGTGTTATTGTTTGTCTTGTAGTTAATTGTGAATTTATGCTTGTGTTCATGTGTTGGTGTGGTGTTTGGATGTATTATGTTTGTTATGTTTTGGGTGTGTGGATGAATAATGTTTTGTGAGTGTGTGAGAGGCATGAGTGTGTAAGGCCTATGTGTTGTGATGTGGATGTTATTAGGGTGTGTGGAATTTAATGAGGGTATGTATGTGTGGTGTGTATGAGTATGCGGTACATACAATAACAAAGTTCCTTCCCTAACACAAACTACAGAGAGTGTCGACGGCCATCCGAACGATGAACTACACTGCCATTCGCGCATTCGGCAATCCCTGCCTTAAATAATCCAAGAGGAAATAAATAAAGAAATAAAATATCCTCATTAACTCATAAATCCATTACAAGAGCTAAGGTAATACTTCCTAGATATTAAGTCTTACAATTTTGGCGCCTAAGCTTCTCTGCAAGACATGACCAAGGTCTTCTAACTCCTGGCACTAACATTATTCCCATAAAAATCAAGCCTAAATATTCTTTACTCATAAAACTTCAGTTACCAATACATTCATAGATACATCAAATCCTCTAATGGTAACTACCTCCTCCATCCTCCATACTCACTACAGTAAAGCAAACTAACCTGTAATTAGCGTTTAATAATTAAATAATATTTATCATATTTATTCAAATAACTAAACATATTAATCTAAATAACTTAACACATCCGTAATTTATACATCAGCATTTAATATATTTTTATCAGATGTATTATCAGTATCTCTTTAAGACTTTATCAGTTTTTTATTTAGTAACCTCAATGTAACTCAATAATAATCTTTACCTCAATTCTCTACAACAGTATATATCTTATCCAAATTAAAATCCCTAAAGCTCCACTAAGTTTTTGCCCTCTACCACTGAATGATTTACAATATCCAACTGAAAGCATTAAAAAATCACCACTTACTTCCCTAACATACTATGTACAATAAATAGCCACATCAATTGAATAAAATATATACATGTTTTAAAATCTTAACTACAATTACGGTACTGTAGTGTATAATGGCTCCTCCCCTTAAAATTCAACTAACAAGTCCTAACTACTCGAAATAAAATAATAAAATACCTACCCCCAATTTAAGAAAAATGAAATAAAGTACCTACCCTACCCTACCACCGAATCGATTTTGCATTTGCATGTCACCTCATATTTGTCCCAAACACGAGCGAATCGGCGCGCTGCGCATCAAGTTTTCAACTAGGGTAATTGGATTCCACACTGACCATTCGAAGCTCCAAACATAATAATAATAATAATTAAACAATTGCCGAAATACCTGACGAACCAGAATATCATCTTGACATGATTCTAAAATGATTTATTAATAAAGAAATAAACAAATACGCAATAATCTGTCCTAAATCAAGTGTCCGTGTATGCATCCCCATGCATGCAACACACTGCAGCCACAACATCAATTCACGAAATTGATGCAGTGGATTGCGCAATCGTAATGGCGGCACCTAAAATTTTTGATCAATTTCGAGACGACGGTCAGACATAATCCTCACCACCCCTTTCCTACATGAATATAAACGTACACAGTTTGGCAGTTACATGATTTACGTCCCAATCACCTCTAGAAACATGTTGGGGAATGTGCTTCATATATTTGTAATGGCAAAAAGGTGAATTTTGAGCCTTTATTTGGGTCACGATTTAAGCAATGTGCCTCACACAGTGAAACAATTCATGCAACAAATTGACTGAAGTTTTGGCAGTCTCGCAAAACATCTCGAAATCTGGAAAATACATCACAAGATTCGACCTAGACATCCCTGATACTTTATTAACCCTAAAAGCACTGATATAACTTGCCAACTGGTAGTTCAAACTTCGGAAACTTGAGAAACTTGACACGTTAGTAAAATTCCTTGAGTGAAAGTAATTTACCTGAAGTTGGAATGAAAACACGAGTCCCAACGCGCGCATGCGATGCCTAGAGGGGTCGTCGCAATTGATCAATTTACCGATCCCCAACAGGACATCACGCGCGCACCGGGTGACGCTCACATTCATCACAACTTCAGACGTAGTAATCAGAGGGGCTACCACCTGATGACATGCGTGGGTTAACCTACAGGATCAATATTATAATAATGGTAGACTGGCATGGTAAAACATTAAATCAGTGAAACCCTGAAGGCTATCTTCAATTCCGCTTCACAAAGTTTGAGTGCCACCCCCCCCCCCCGGTGTGTGGCCCACAATTACTTAGTCCTCTTATTGGCTGCTTCACCTCTGAAGTATGAAATTATTTGAGATTGCAATAATTTTGAGTATTTTTTATTGCCAAATTAACTTGGTCTCTAAGTTATGGCTAGCAATGGGATTTCAAAGCACAGTTCTAGCAGCCTTCACACCTCATCAAAACTTTGCAGCTTAATTGTTATATCACTAGTCTCAACTCCATGGCTGCTATGACAGTTCAAAGCTTCAACTCACTACTGTAATTTTCAAAGATGGCCCGCTGTAGGTACGAGTCATATACCCAGAATGCATAAGGTCAGCTCATGTTGTCATACAGGTCGTTTTAACTCGGTTCCTGGACTGATAGGTATATTGTAGACTCTTATGCACACAATTCGCAATCAAGGTTACAGATAACCACCATTGTATTCAGGGCCGTCTCAGGATTTAATATTTGGGGGTTGCATGACTTTCGAAAAAGTGGCCTTTTTTTTCGAAAAAATTGGACCTTTTTGGTAAAAAGGAGCTAACCGCCCCTAAAAAGGTCCTTTTTTTTTTTTTTTTTTTGGACTTTTTTGAGACATTCATTCACCATCCCAAAAAGTGTACTTTCTTTCTTTTTAATTTTCTCTAAATTTTGGACCTTTTTATTCAAATAATTCATCCAAAAGTGGACCTTTTTCCCTTTGTGGAATTTTTCCGCACCCCCCGCCCGCCCCCCTGCGTACGGGCCTGATTGTATTCATTAGGATATGACCTCTGTCATGGGTTTGCATTACAGTTCAAATTGGAATGGAGGAAGGGGAGGGGGGGTTTTTAATTAAAATGAAAAATAAATTGACAAATTTCAAAATTGCCTTTCCGTCTTTTAAATTATTGCTTTCCATCTTTTTTCCATCTTTTAGCAGCACTGTCACTTTTCTTTAACTCAACACACATTCCAGGCAGAGATAAACCCCAAATACATCCACTTCTTGGCTCCAACCAGGGGAAGGAGAGGGGGTTAGTGATCCTGTGCAAACGTATCAACAATACAGGTTAAGAATTGTGTCGTATTCAATTTTCAGGAAAACAAAATCACTTGAATTTTCAATCCAAACCACAATCCGAACCACAACATATCAACACTGTTTTTTTTTTAATTCAATAATTCAGTTCTTTTCCATCTAGTAAGGCAGAAAAATGGACAAATTAAGTCCATTTTTAAAAAAAAAAATCCAAGTTTACATTGCCTGTTCCAGAACCTAGGTCTGATTTCAATTAAATTTGATAGAGATTTGGTGTGGCAAGTGGCACTTTTGAAAACCTTTAACCTTATCAGTAAGTTTGAGCACAACAGGTGCCACGCATGATAGAATAGGTTTGTGGGTTAGTTTTCACATTCAATCATCATTTGTGAGTGAGGACATTTCCTGGTATCACAAAGGTTTAAATTCTTCACTCACTTCTCCCTACTTTATTCAAAAATGAATACGCCACAATTCTACCCATGTTTATTTTGATATGTTTGCACATGAGCATTTGGTCCACCTACCCCCGCTCCTAACCCCCCGCTCATCCTTTACTTTGGGATGCCTTTCCTGGTACATGGCATACATTAGGGTTCCCATTAATTTCCTACACTGTGAAACAGGTGCCCTTCTCTTTTTGCAATAAGTGGCAAGTTGGTAGTGCATGGAATGGTCATACCTAGAGCCCTCCCGAACTTGATTTCAGATTTTTCACTAGTTTTTGACTACATTCCTTGAAAAAAATAGGAAAAAACCACTTGATGCATATTGGAACTATTCCCATGTTCACAAATGAGAATCGAATTTTGATAGGTCATTGTTCTTTAAGAAAGCAAGTTCTTCCCATTTACCAATTCCTTCCCCACCCCCCCCCCCCATTATCAATTTTGGGGCGACCTGGGCGTAGCTGCTGACAACATGACTCGGATCAAACATTTCCTTTGGGGAGAGGGGGTCAATATTTCCCTAAATCGGACAAAGTACCACCACCTTTTCCATGATTGTAGCATCTGATTTTGATTTTCCTCCTTTCCACCACTTTGGTTTGGTTTTAATTGGATGGCTATTCTGGCGACGGTTTTCTGTTGAAATTTCTTTGGTGCCGAGGTATATTCAACAAGTTTATTTGCATTGCAATAATCATCTTCTGCGGATTGTTGCTGCTTTCCTTTAATTGTTTTAAATGTACTATAGTCTCATCAAGGTAAGTCTTGAATATCGCATGTAAACATTGCTTAAATTCCTCTATCAAGTGTCAATTGTCTCAAACTCTTAAAATTTTCTTTGACTCCTATTTATTATAAACCAACCGACGAGCATTCTACATGTGCTGTTTGGGTGCCTTTTGGTACCCCTGAATTTCTGTCTATAAGCCTCAGGACTAGCTCATAGGCTTTCAGTATGGCATGTTCACTTATCATAATCAGCACTTGTGGCCGCAATAGCCAGTGTAGAGTGCGCCTCATGGGCCTTGCCTACAAGAACACTCTGTAGTAACAAGTCCAACTTGGTTTTGGCCATTTTAATTTTGTGGCAATTTTATCAAAATGCATGAAATATTTATCCACTTCACTTTCTTGAAACTTAGGTACAAGCCAGAGGGTGTTTTGAATCAATCCCATGATGCATAGCAATGTGCTTATACCGTATTGTAATAAAAACATGTCAGTACTTAGGGATAAAAAGTGTTCCAAAAGTTTGAGAACCACAAGACATTTCATAATCATGCAAGAAAATTCCTAAGTACTAACGCTTTGTGGGCTAAAATGAGCGTTAAAGTCAGAGTTTTTATGTGTTCAGAATAGGAATTTTATGTAATCACATGATCCTATTGAGGTGAAATTTCCCAATACAGGTGCATTGTGGGATTGACTCAAAACACCCTCTGGGTACAAGCCTAATGTGACGGGTTACATCAAAACCAGACTCAGTAGAAATTGACTCTTTACTTTTTGTTGCAACTTAACTTCGTAGTTTCAATTTCTTTCTGCATTTCTATTTCTTTCTGTCTAACCTCAGCTTGTATCTTTTGAGTTTTCAATTTCTATTTGTACCTTTTCTCTTTCTTGAGATTGAATCTTTTCCTTTTCTATTTCTACTCTTTCCCTTTCTTGCGTTTCTATTTTAATTTTCTCCAATGCTAATTCTTTATCTGCTTGGATTTTCATTTGTTCTACTTTCAATGCTACACTTCCATCACCTTCCATCGGAATGACTTTCTCCATAAAAGATTGATCCCACACTTCATCATCTACCCATGTTTAAATTATCATGTTCTTGATAATTTGCTTTCTCATTACTGATTTACCCCCTGCCTCAATTAAGTTTGAAATTGCCAAAAGATCTACCTTTCTTAATTGGTCAAACACATCCCAGTCAGGCTTCTTCACAAACTCTTGAGCATTAAATGCCATTGTGATTCAAATACTGTATACAATCTAATTTGCGAAGAATTTAAAACAACACAATTTGCATAATCCCAAATGATAATACAGTTCACAAAATCTTCTAAAACAATTTGTGCTATAAAAATTTCTACGAATTTTGTTTCCCGGACGACGAGCCCCCAATTTTCTGTTACGGGAGGTTCCCAAGGTCAGAAAAGCAACCTCCCGTGGTTCATAAAACAAAATTCACAATGACTATTTGAAAGAAGGTTGACTTGACCAAGATGTAAATTCAAAACAATGATTTTAATACATAAATGAAATCTGATCAATCATTAATCACAAAAATACAATATTAATGCACAAAAATTATTATATTTCTTACCTAATCAAATTATAATAAAGTTCAAAGTTCTTGTTGGGTGCTCACCAGGATCTTGTAGAATCATGTCCACATAATCTTGGCGACACAATTCTGGCTAGTAGTTTCAGTAGTTCCGCGCAATCGCAACCGTCCTTTGGGTCTGACGGCCGATTAAATTGTAGAAAGGAAGAAATTCTGAAGTATAACTGCAGCTTTGTATAATAAGTCGTCCATACAGGTACTCGTGCGTTAAGGGGAACGTCACTGGTACAGGAGAAAAGTCCTGCAGGACTTGTAATGTAACTGTTTTTCCAAGGCCACCAAATTGTGTGCAGCTCTGACGATTTGGTAACTTTCCAGAAATAAATAAAGAAACATGGGATTTAAATCAATGTTATGGCTAAGTTCCCACCTTGTGAGAGGTTTACCACTCGATTGAAATCTCTTGTCACACTGGCCAAGGAAACATGACTTGACACAGAATTGTCATTAGGCAATTCCATGATGCAACAAAACATGCGAAGACAATCAACATTTTCACAAATCATTTTAGTTCACTGAACATAGTTCGGAGGAAATTCCACAATCTTACACATCCTGCACTGATATTTTTGACATAGAATTAACACAGAGTCCATTGTTCATTCAACAGGTGTGCATCTTGCTTCTAGAGGTAAACAAAGAACCTTGTAGAGTTCTTAGAATGGAGAAGATAAGACAAATCTTCGGACATGTGCTTATCGGGATCTCACAATCGAGTCATTTAGAACTAGGCTCAGACAATTCATGCTGATTGCACAACACACTGCAAAGTTTCATATTAATATTTCAGTTCTCCTCATCAAATTTATATGATTAAATTTACATGATTTAAGTAATATACAAAAAATAATATCATATTCGAGTCTGTTCAACCGGGGATTAAAATAAATCACAAGGATTGTAGATTTAAGTTTAATTCTTTAAAACTTGAATCTAAGCCACAAATAATATTTAAATTTCTAATGATTTCGATTTATTTAAATCTAAATTCATTGGTCCGTAACTACAATCTTTTAGGATATATTTTTAAATCCCTGATAAGGTAGAAGATACCCCAAACTCGTTCTGGTCGAATAGTAAAACTACACCCTTTTCATACCCGTTTCACATACAAAAATGAGAAAGCGTGAATTTAAGTACCATTGACCACAGTAATATCGAAATAAAACATGATCGTTCATCCTATTACGAAAATCTAAAATTACGATTACAAAAGGGGGGAAAGAAGATGTTGTGAATCATATCACATACTCTTATAATCGTTGGATTGATTCAAAAAGTTTAAAAATTCAACTTGCACAATAAAAGCTTGAACCCTTTCGAACTCACTTTAATGCGGGTCTGTAACATATTGATAAAAAGGCATCCAAAATATTTACATATACATTGTAGTATTATAATAAACTGTTTTCGTTTCACTTCAGAAGTCACGTGCTTTAATAACGTAAAGCAGGTTATACACGGATTTACCATACTATTACTAGATGATGCAAAGAGGCAGCGTGTGGGATAATAATACCGAGCAACACAAAAACGGTGTTCATAGGGACATTCCACACATACACAAAAGTTGTTTTTTTTTTTTGGTAAAAGCACGTGACCCATAGTTTTGTCATTTGGCATTGGATAGACGGTGGTTATGTAAAACCAGGTGAATCATAGGAAGGCCGTATTCGAATTTAATTCCATAGATGCTAACCATTTAGCCAGAGTTGCATAACCTGTGAATTGTGTGCTCAAGAATAAGGAAATAGTTCAGCACAAACCATATCGGATAGTAGTGAAGTGGTCTGTTCATCATTGGCAACTATTCAGATCACGTGAACCACCCCCTTTTACCAATCAATGAATGTGATGTACATGTTTATAAAAACAATGATCACGACATGATTATCCAATAACGGTGTCTGTGTGGGTGGAACCCAAAACATCGTCCCCTGATACAGTTACTATAAATTTTAAGCCGGAACTCATTCGTGAAGCATTGCGACAGTTCCTTTCTAAAGTCTTGACAATCACTTCATTATGCTTATGTTTTGACAATCGTAACTAACACCAATGAATCGTATACCACCAGCGTACCTCGTTGTTCTTCCTGGCGCTGATATATGCGCTTTCCAATTAATGGCCAAACACCCAGCTCGCAACCACCATCCTTAACTTACTCTGACGAGGTTTATATCTTTTCAGCAACCAGCTTCCGGAACTTTCCGACCGGTATTCGAAACAATTGCATTGGTGCACTCACTGCTCCGAATTCCGCTCAATTCGCTGCTATGTTAACCCGGGAGCTAGCACAACATTGTACACATCTCAAGTTAAAAAGGTTGAGTTGAAAGTAAATATGTAGATATAGCCTGACAGGAACCCCCCTGAAACGTGATTCTTAAGGTGCCGCATAGTGGTGCCTTAAGGAGAGGCGGCCAAAACAAGTTTGTACAGGGTCAAATTTTAAATTGATCCAATCATGTTGAAAAGCACACACAGTTATGAGGTCTCACATGCTTGCTACGAGTAGGGGGGTAACAAGATCAAGCCGCCATTTGCAATGCAATGGACGCTGACTAGACCTTCTGTTCCCCCTACATCGAACATGCATGTACGACAGTCAAAACTATTCCTTATTTTAATTAATCCTATGAACTCCACCCAATATTTGCACCATTTTTTTATCCAAATCGGAGCAACTTTAAAATTTTTGACCCCTGTACAACTGAAATGTGACCCTTATGGCTTGATTTTTGCTGTTTTAATAGCCTATAACTCTGAACCCTTAGGCTGTACATACATACAACTATACCTTTTTCTGAATCCTTAGGGTTAGACCCATAACATGGTGTGCTTTTCAACATGATTTGATCAATTTACAAATTTGACCCCTGTACAAACTTTGTTTTTGGCCCCCTCTCTTAAGGCAACCACTTGCTGCACTTAAGAATCCAACGTTTCCAGGGTTTCCAGTCAAGTCTGTCAACATATTAAATATCACTCAAACCTTTTGTACGTGAAATGTTACAAATGGTGTACTAGCTCCAGGGCTATGATCTTTGATAGACAAGGTACTAGTAATTGAACCCACTCCCCCGTCATTTGATACTTATATCGATGGTAATCGTAACTACTATGCTGCGGTTCCTGTTGATAGAGCGGGAGGCGGACGGAGAACACGCGGAAACACAATTGGCACAGGTATTTGACAATATGGTAACTACAGAGCGCAGCGAAGGACCACGTCCATCAGAGGTCTATATCTTTAGCTATAATCCATGTCACCGCTAGTGGGCAAGTCAAATGAGAGATTTGCGCACGCGCTATCCTGATTAAGCTTTGAATAGGTACGTTGTGTGTTCCAAAATGATAGGAATTTGGAAATACAGCGAACATACTAGCGACATCTCAAATATCCGCTTCGGAGGCTTCAGAGTATGTGTCCAAACTATGATCCAATTCATGACGAATTGCGGAAAAGATATGCAAAACAACGACTGCACCATTACATGTGACGGTAAGTCACTTCAAATGATGCTGAAATATAATGCAAAACAATCATTGGATGTGATTTCAATGTTTCGTCATAATTTAAATCCGGTGGCTATCTGATCTTCATTGTGCAGCAGGGTTTGGATATTATTTTGTGGACAATTCATTTTTTTTCGCGAAACTTTTAAATGAAAAAAGTACCATTTCCAACACCGGGAGATTTTTTGCATCCTGACGGAACCTAGTCTTCGTTCACACGATTGGGATGCTAATGAGCTATATTTTACGAACGAGACAAAGCACAAAGTCCATAATGTGTTGAAACAGTATAAAAAAATATTTAGAAAAAATAAAAAAAACAATACAAAAACGCATCTCCGCATTCGTTTTTAAAATCGAGAGCTTTGAGACCGACCATTTTAGCATCTATTCCCCAACCGAGCATAAGAAAAAAAAAAAATCTGGAACGGAACATCACTAATCTGATAGGGGTAATAGGACTGTGAGGAATCTTGTCCTCCCCTTGTTTTTGTTCCGAAAACTGGGAAAAAGGTTTATCCCCATTTGATTTTGATGTACATGTTTTGGTTTTTTGTAGTGTTGTGAAATAGGAAAAATTCCTCCAATTTGTTTTCTGGTGCATAATCGGGTTGTGAACGAAATGCTGCATTTGATTTAAACGAAACAAAAGCCCAAGTAGAGGAATCATATATTAGTATAATTTGTCTCACTCAGTTATTTTGTGCACCCCGGTCAACAGAATCTACCGTTACCTGCCACGGGCCTCCAGCAAATAATTATCCCAACAAAAACAACTTTGCCCCAAGTATGGAGGGAACAACCGTCAAATTTATAAGTGTTCAGTTTCATTGTTGCAGGAAACTCTATTGGACATTCGCAGAAATTAAATGGCATGAGATATTGTTATCTCGATTATCAAATACGAGTACATGCCTCAATGAAAAGTAGGCATTTTGACCTCAATACTTGGACAATTTTAAACAAATGAGGTGTCAAAATTTACGTAATTTTATGTAATTTCCAAAGACACGGCTTTTAATAGAAATTATAATCAATATTTTAAGATTATGCATTTTTCTAAACAGCGGCGGGTACTTTTCTATAATTCTTCCACAGCCTGTTCGTCATCTCCTTGTTTAAAACCGGAGGAAAACAATGCAATCGGATGGGTGCTGGCTTACATGTCCTGGTCTGCAGGGTACATAGGATACGTATGTGAGACGTTGCACAAGCACCAACCTTTTTGTAAAGTTTATATTTTGTTTCTTTAATAACCACCTTCAATGACTTTATTCGACCTGTCTACTTGCGGGTTTAGGCATAGATCATGTCCGGATTATATGACCAATTTTGCATTGATTTTGGTGTTGCTTGCTTTTCTTTCCTTTCCTTTCTTGTGTTGTTCGTTTCAAAAAAAAACGTTTTTTTTTTCACTTCAATTATCTTATTGCCATAATTCAAGAACAATTGAGACCAATACAGAGGAATTCTCTAAATTTACCGCTTAAGGTTGACCATAACATAGCAACTTTCGGTAGGACATCCCTCTGTTTTGCTTGATTGATGAACGACCTCTCCCCAAAACTACTGGTCATGTAACATTTAAACCCCTACGTGAGTTAGCAATCGTTCCTGCTGCTGCTTTTGTATGTATTCATGGTTTTCATCAATCCCATCATTTCATTTTTATTACAGCATCATGCTTTGCGTCCAGCTCAATGGTTCGTGTGAAACAAGAGACCGCAGATGTTACAGTGATCCAGGAGAAGCGCTTGGACCAACTTTGGTGGTGAGCAGTAGAAAGCTTTCGACCAGGAACCATTCCATTGTCTTTTCTGAGGTATACTACATAACGCATGAACAGACACAGGTAAACATCGCTTGTTGAAACTTGACCTTGGGTTCAACGAAGGCAAAGAATCATCAATTCGTCTTCATCCACGCATTTGCTGTAAGCGCATGTAACCAACAAGGAAGAATTTTGGTGGCAACGTGTCTTTTTCCTCCCCAAAACCAATTACACGGCATCGAGGGTTAATGTCAGTGATGTCATCTGGTTGAATATTCGGTTTGGCAAGTTTCCTCCCTACTACGCAGTGTTAGCCATCGGCTGAGTCGTGGGATAGCATCCGCCCCATGAACTATCAACCATTTTATCGTTGTCGATGACGTGTGGCATCCTACATAGGTACAACGAAGAGTTGGTATAGGCATGTTACGGCCCCGGTTGAGATTCTGTACGTATCAATCCACTAAACAAACACAAGCCTGGTGCATAAGATGGTAGAAATGTGGGATCATTTGAAGAAACAAAAAAAAAAAAAATTTTAGTGTAAAAAGTTGCCCTGTAATAATGTGTTCCGGGTCTTGTCACGAGATATATTCAGTATCAGGTATAGTCCCAAGGCAGAATTAGGCGACCAATGTGGGCGGCGTAATTTCCAGGTTTTGTCAATCAGCGCGGCGCGGACTGTGATTGTTTTTAGTGTGTATAGTTGGGGTTGGTTTCTGTACAAGAAATATAGCTGTCTGATTTGTTGTTTTTAAATGAAAATTCAGTGCAATATTCCATATATTTTGTATTTTATCAATTGTGTTGTCTTTGCCTCATGATCGGATGAATCACATCCTTTGGATGACAGCGTATGTAAATAAATAAATAAATCAATAAATCGATAATAACGAGTATGGGCGGGGAATGTTCGAACAAAATATGATTTTAAAATGCTAAAATGTCCTATTTGAGTCGGGTTTTGTTCGACTAACGACACAATATTCACGCAAAGTAATGAATTTAACTGTTCACTAGATTATTCTTCAAGTGCCGATTTTTGTTGTGCACCGTCAAATTACCTCAGACGCGCAATTGGTCCTCTTTCTGTACCTGACTATAGTGACGTCCGGTGCGTATTTTTGCTGTGGCCATATTAAAGGTCGACGAGCGATTTCACATACCATGTGTCCCTAAAAATATCGAAAAGTACTTTTGCCTGATGTAAAGCTTTCCTCAACTCTCAACCCCATCTGAAAGGATTAATCTTGAAGTGGTTTCTCTTGTACCAAAATTGTGAAATTTCTACTTTCGTATAGGAGCAAATACAACTTCAGCCTATGATTTATATTGAATTAAGCAACATCAAAATCACCATTTTTATCTCTTTACACAATTCTGTACCAAATACAGTAAGAAATCTTGAGTGTCTAATCTAGATGAAATTATGACACAATATTTGGGTGCTTCAAAATCTCTCGTTGCACCTTTAAATCTCGCTCCATTGAAGTTTATGCTCGGTTGTAATATATCCGACTTTCTTGTTACGTACCGCGAATACACGGAATGGAAGTACGATCACTATCTACTAATCTGACATATCGATGGCAGCCAGAAAATAGCACGGGTAGACGTGTAAATTACAGGGACTCGTGGAAATCTTAATAATTTTTTAAGAAGAATTACAACCTGTTTTCTCTCTTAAGATGCATTTCGTTATCCCAGCATTTTCTGTTTTATTTCATTGTTAGCTATATATCATTGAGAAAAGGCCTATTCACAAAATTTGAGATGGATCCTGATCTTTGCGGTTTGTGTATGAGCAATTGCTTGTTTCCCACGATCCCATCGGCCACTGTGCTGTAAATTTGCCCTGTCCGTTGTAGGACATAAATACAAAATTGCAAATTTCTTCCATAGTACACGAATTTGCACGACGATTAGGCACCGTGGCACACACGGCATAACGAGATATAAAATCTCAACTTTTTAAGGTAAGTCGGGGGGACAGGGGTGTGGATCACGAATGGCCGCCTTTAACAAACACACCGTTAAGTATAACCTTGAATGTTTTCTGCAACACATGGACCACGTAATAAAAATATATGACACGTTATTGCCTTTTAGGTGCCATGTAATTGTCATACTAACATAACCACGGTGTATGCTATATTGCGCTGTTAATTTTACCTAACCAGATTCAAGTTTAACTTAATAACTTTTCTAGGTCTTTGCTAACGATTTGCTTACCTACTACAGGTATTACTTAAACGAACGAAATGGGCATTTTTAATCGGAAAACTTTTTCAAATGGTCCCACATTGATTGTTCTTCTTGCTGTGGTGGTAATCATAAGGACTAAAAAATAAAATGTTGTTTTCGGTAACATGCTCTCAAAAATTTGGGACGGAAGAAAAGGAGAAGAAATTTTTTGCAATATTTTTATGTGTGGATTCCTATGAAGTCTTGTTAAATTCGACCATTTTTTTCTTGGGCACTAAAGATAATGGAAAACGGAATGTTTACCGAAAACCATATTTTATTTTTCCTACTACTTTGGCCTAAAACACAACAGTCGTTCCTACAATAATCCGTTTTGGGCTTTGATAGGTATTAAATGATCGATTTTTAAAAAATTTAAAGTGTGTGTTTTTTGTGCGTGTGCGTTTGGCATTAATTAATGTATTAACAGTAATTTATAAAATAATTACCAACCTTAAAAGTATGCCTAAACCAGCAAAGTCATTAACCATGTTACTTAGCATAGTTTATAATTCTTTGTGGTACTTGGATGGTATACTCAAGGTATCAAGATTCAAGAATGAGAGAAAAGAATGTATCCGGCAGTTCCCACCACGCACGAAGGCTCCAAGAGCCAATCACAGAAATGGATGAAAGACGGAGGCAAAAATGCTCGCGGTGGAGGTCGGGGAGCAAACAACGCGCAGTTGTAGATTGTGCGGACCCCGTTTCAATTCCAAGAGTGTTAAGTTATAACCAATGCTAATTACGCTTATTAGATAACAAATACGAATAAGGTTGATCTGATGAACAATCCATACTAGTACAATGTGAACTGTATTTTTTGTGAAAATGTCATATCATCTTGCAACCAAGGTTTTTAATCAAAATTGTATGAGGATTCCAAAATCCTGGGTGTCATTTTTAAAATGTGTCTGTATGAATTCTAGTGGCATTTTATAAAGGGGTCAAAATATAAAACGGGGCAAAATGTGTTTTTTAAAGTATAAACCATCAGTTTCAGGTACCTTTCTAAGGGATTACAGAACGGTATAGTTTGCCTACCTGAGAGTTAGAGTACAAAAGTTACAAGGTAGAAAGAGGTTCAAGGTCACACGGGGGTAAAATTTCAGATTCATGCGTTTTGTTTTAAAAAATGATGCCAAATTTTCGTCTTACTGTAAAGACGCCTAAATATAAAGATCGCGTTGTCAATGACGTTTTTGATAATAATTAAGAGGCCAAATATGGCCGTGGTCCACCGGGTCTATGGGAGACCATCTATCATATCTCTAAAAGTCTCACTTTGAAGGTGAACCCAGAATTATATACATTTTCTATTCAATTACCCAATGAACATTTAAAATCATTTTTCAAACAAATCGGAATCTATAATAAATAATGACCTTGAACTTTTCTGAGCTATTGATACTAAAACAATAATGGTCTAAATTATGGCAAACTATACCTTTTTTAGAAACCTAATGAGCAGCCCTAATAGCTGGTAAATTTTAGAAACAATTTAAAAACACCTTTATTGTTTACCCCTGTACAAATTTTCCCCCCTTATGAAACACCCAAGAACACATTTTAAAAAATGACAACCCGTAATTTTCAAATTCCTCCATGAAATTTATTTTATTGGAAAAACATTGGTGCCAAAATTGGGGTATATGAAAAACTAAACCAAACATTCATTACAATTTTCCCCCTGTACTATACTATACTATCGTTATTACGCTTTGTTCAGGACAGTATCTTGAATCATCATTCTCACAAAATACCTTGACAAAACCAAGTTTTTGATATTTAGAATGTGCCCTCCTCCCTATTGAAAGTCCAGTATGGAGAAAAGGCCACCAATGTATTCTATCTAGTCACGTACAATGATCCACTTTTGCGCCCAGAATCAACGTAAATATCCCAAAGCAAGTTCCCGGGAAAGTGGAATCAATGATCAGTTCTGGTGAAGTTCTTTCTTCCGACGATGTAGGCACGAAATATCAAAAAACTGGTTTTATCAAGCTAAACTTGTTGTGATGAATTTATTCACCAAACCTGATGGAATCTATTAAGGTTCTTATCATCAATTTTCAGAACATACTTCTCATTCGAAAATAAACGTTATTTGTCATGACTTTTATTAACTTTGACCTTTAGGGGTGCGACATTAAACCAGGCTAACTTTCCGAGTCATTCCGAGCTATCCTCCAACATGTCCACTACTGGAAGCCTTTAATTATTTTTTAGCCAAGATTTTTACAAATTCCAATTTTGTTAAATGAATACAGATGAAGAACGGTCTTGCATTTTAAATGATCTGAAATTCCTCCGCCCTACGATAAACTCAAGGTTAAATTCATGTTTCGCTTCGAACGCTGGGGCTTGCAGTCGCATTTTAATTTTTTTCCCTCTAATTTTGTAAGATTTTTTCTAATCATTTCTAAATACTATTTTCCTGCTATTGAGATGTTCGTAAATAAGCCCTACACCTTAATTCTACCAGGGTCTGTGAGTCTACATCGGATTTTCCTACTACCCTGAGCCTTAATAGGTCAGACTCCGTCCTTCAACCATTCAATAGGATATACTTCCGGGTGAACCCTTTCTAACTTTTGGAGCCGCCACACTGATGATACACTACCATGTTTTGAAAGTAATCACACACAGCAAGACTTCCTCTCACGGATTAAATTCACCCTTAGTACAGACTATCACAGGAAGAGACGAAAACAAAGAAATATCTTAGCGCGATTTCTTTGAAAAAATTGACACTAATTGGCATCTGCATCAACTGAACTTGATGTGTTTTTAAACGGGGCATTTCCTTACAAAATGCAGGTCTGACTTACTTCTCACTAAACCGAAAGAGTTAAGCTTAGCGCGGGGTTGAAATTCCTCGCTTCTGGTCATGAGGTCCCGGTGTAGAAGTAATATAGTCCCGGCGTACTCACAGTCCGCTACAACAGTAATGAAAGGGGACTCACACTTCAGTTGGACCCTTCACTCAACCTTATTTTTCACGCTGTATTTCCGATCTTCGTCTATGGAGCCCGGACTATGCCTCCCCCCGGACTATATATTGGCTTTCACCTACAGCCGGGTTCGATTCCCAGTGGGGACAAAATCTTTGGTTGGGCTTTTTTATCTTCATCTGGGTAAAATTTTCAAACTAGTGTTGGCAAATCTGTAGATTAAATTGTACAACCCGCTCTCCGCATGGTACATTTAAAATTTTCAAAATTACCATGAAAAAAAGACAGTCGTTTCATGTACAGGCAAGTAATATACCTGTACAATTACATGTACTCACAAGTCAAGTATCGAAAACAGTAGATATTTACCCCTGACTGTCCCAAACCCTCCAGTTCTGTTAGATATTCACATCTACCGACACTAAGCGCGCTTGATTTGTCACGTCTGTGGAGAAGTCAACTAATTCTGATATCCGTGTAAACAGCATCGCCATGATCTTTAGGAACTGGCGCTAATCAACAGCCGATTGTATGAGATGAGGTAACAATGGGATGTGATACATTACTGTAGCTTTAATATTTTGGTTATCCATTTTTTCAACTAAGATATTTTAAAAATTCCAATTTGTTAAATGAATAAAGATGAGAAGGTCCTACACAGTGGCGTAACCAGCGGGGGGGGGTGGTGGGGGGGGGACAGGGGGAAGACTTCCCCCCGCACGACGAAATGGGGGGACGGAGAAGCTAAAAAATTGGACATACGAAGGGGAGAAGGGGAAAATTATGGGTCTACGAGCGAGCCGGAAAAAAAGGGGAACTTCTTGAGTCTTGCCCCCGGCGGCCAGGTCTGGTTTACGGTACGCGCCTGTCATTCACATTGAAAGTTCAGAACTTTAGACTCGGTCATTCTACTCATGCAACATTGTGTATTCTTTCCTGTGTTATACTCTTGTGCTCGACTTTTGACCGCCCCATGAGGATGAACCAACAAACTAATCACACTATCAAAGACTTCCTCTCACTGATTAATTCACCTTAGACATCACAAGGAAGAGAAAGGAAACAAACAAATATTCATTAGAGAGCTAGTGTGGCAATTTGACACTGATGGCATCTACTCAGACTTTGATGTGTTTAAAACGGGACCTTGGCAGGTTTTGACCTCATTTTCTCACTAAAACCGGAACAATACATTACCCACCCGTTTTGTTTGAATATTTAAACTTCGATGTGGTTTTTAAAACGGGACATTCTTAAAAAGGCTCTTCTGTCTGACCTACTTTCTCACTAACGAAAAGGTGTCATGGCGGTGAAAATGTTTACAAATTCCAATTTGTCAGTTACTACGTGGAGAAGTCCTTTCCAAGTTGTCAGAACTTCAAGAACTGGTCCTTCAACCATTTCCCCTTGTTATCCTCTGTGCTGTGCTCGGACTTTTAACCGCCCCACGATGAGGAAAACTGTTTGTTTGAAACGTAAATCATCGGACGATCAGAACACTTCCGTTTGAAAACAGTATCACAGGAAGAGAAATGAAAAACAAAGAATACTAATGGGAGAGCTGTTTTGAAAATTTGACACTTTGCATCAAACTTTGATGTGTTAAAAAAACGTGACCTATTGCCGGTTTTGCACCGCACTTCTCACTAAAACCGAAAAAATATACATTTAAAGACCGTTTTGGTTTTATATTACCTTTGACCTTCAAGTTCTTTACATGAGAGTTATTATGAAAACAACAGCACAACATAACAATCAACAACAAACAACCAAAAATAAAGAAATTAAAAAAAGCAAAAAATAAAAAAAAGCACACACACACAATTACATTTTTTTATTTCTGTCTTTCGACGAATGGTTCAACATATCTAAAAATTACTTAAAAATGATGACCTCTATAACCGTCCCTATGGGGCCACTTCAAATTGGTAGCAAATGTAAGAACTCCATTGGGTCTGTAACATGGAACTTTGAAAATCGGTGCTCTCACAGAAGATCTTGATAAAGGAAGCATATAAGTTTTCGGTGATGCAAATTATGCCATCACTTTGGTCACTTTAATGATCGGTTTATTTTGCATGTCACTACGGTGACGTCTGTGGAAACAATCATCTTGATTGGGGTCATATGATAATTCGCAATACGTGTTGATAATTGGCCAAATCACATCTAATCTAATTATAATTTGTCAGAGGAAGCATTGACCCATGGCTCATAATGGTGCTCTGGGATAAGGGGTCCAAAGGTCATTAAGAGGGGGTCAAAAAATTTTGAAATCCAAAAATTGTGAAAAATATTCAAAAAATCACTGTCCTCACAAATTAGACAGCAGAATGACGTCGTTTGCACACAGAATGCATTGCTAACCACCCAGGGTCTCACGGTTGTTTACAGTTTTGGGGTCAAAGGTCAAAAAACGTCAAATTAAAAAAAACAAAAAAACTAAAAAATCCCAAAATTTCAAAATTTTTAATCTCAAAATGTAAACATAGCAAGAAACAATGGTCTTGAGGTCTGCATTGTTGAACATGGTGATGCGAGCATTTTTTATTTCGGTGGTCAAAGGTCATTTAGAGGTCACTTTCCGGTTTTTTAGAGAAAGAGCCCAAATTGCAAGAATTGTTTCTCCGTTATGACCTAAGGCATATTAGAATTTTTTTGCTGTATACTCGGGATCAAGGTCTTAAAGGGGAAAGTCAACTTTTAAAAAAATGCGAAAAATAAGACAAATTGGCTATAAGAATCTCAACTATAGAAACAGATGAAAGGCCCGTCATTGCTACAGTGATGTAACATTAATGGTACGGGAGGTCTGTGATAGTCCTTGACCCCAAATTTCACGGTCCAAAGGTCAAAATCTACACACAAGCTCCATTGAGCTGCAAAATTTGGCAGGAAATAATCATCTGACATTGTTGTACAGAACAAGTACAGTTTACTCCATCCGTGACCCATGGGTCGCGTTATAGGGTGAAAAGGTCAAAAACAACCGAATTTTAACCGCCTTTGTTCTTGTTTCGCACACTAGTTACAATGCGGCCGGCGGGCCGCTTTGTCCTGGCTTCCTACCGTTCTTTCTCATCTTCAAGACGGCTACTGACCGTCTTATCCCTACTTCTTTACCGTTCTTTCTGCATTTGGCGAAAGTCGCCGAATGCGTTGTATTGGTCCCACCAAGGCGCCAGCGGGCCGCCTTGTTCTTGCTTCCCCTATACCTTTTCGTTCTTTCTTAACTATGCCCGGTTATACGGGAATAGTATTCGTTTGGCGATTTAGTCTTCTCCTCGCTCTCCTTCTTCATACCATGGCTTTCGCCTTCTTCTGCCAAACGTCTGGGCCGATATTTACCAAAATTAGTCAGAAAGAACCACTGTTACTGTCGGGTTGAGTAAAGAATCCTTTTCTTAATAAGGTTTTTATTCTCGAACGTTGCTATTCCGAACGGGCGAAAATCCGAAAATTAGGAGAAACGACCTTTCGGAGGAACATCCTATGGAATAAAAAATAAGGCTTACTACTCCGAAGGTCGACATTCCGGAATTCGTAGAACCGACCATCGGAATAAGCCATGTCGCAGTAAAATCTTTCAGAGCAATGACCTTTTTCCGATTCGGACCAATTGCCGTTCGATTAATTACCTATCGGAGAAATAGGCTTTCGAGAAATTACTATTCGAAGCAAATGATCCTTCGGAATAAAAACATTTTTTGAATTATTTATTTTTCAGCAATTGAGAAAGATGTGGCTTATCTTTGCCAAAAAAAAAAAAAAAACCCTCTTGGCTAAAAACACATGATATTGTTTTGCTATTTTTTTTTCCAATGGCACAAATATACTTGTTGCGAACTTAGTTGTTCTTAGTTTGTTAACTGGGTAATGAATAGATATAGCTGCCTTTAGCACCAAATTAATCAAACTGTTTAAAATGATTCCACGTGATTTTCGGGTAATTTCCAGTAAATCACTAGATTTTTTTTGTAATTGTAACACTGTTCATGTTTTTTATCCAAGTAAAATTGCTTTTGAAAGTGCGTCAACCAAACAAATTCATTTTACTTGCCATATATTAATTAAACTAACTCTATCAATCATTTTATTTCCTTCAAAACCAACATAAAAAAAATTTTTACAATGATATTTCCGTAAATCAATGAATTCAGTTTTAACATCGTCTAGTCGGTAAAACCTACAGTCGAAGGGAGTTCACCCAGGTATAAATCTTCGTATGACTAATCATGGGTGTGGAGAATCCTATGGGGAATGGATACCCTCCACAAATTTCTCACATAAGCCAAGAAAAGTATGAAAATAACGGGATAAAGGGTGGAAATATTTATTTTTTTTTTTTTGTAAATTTACTGACGCAAAAACTTTATAATGGCGTTTAAAAACACCATATGTATAAACGCTGTAAGAAATCACTGTGAGCTTACAATACCGTAATTTCGCGGAGACTTTTCTTTATTTTGAATATGAAAAGAAAAAAAATAAAAGAAAAAACATTTTCAGTCATAAACTATGCACTGAACACATCTAAAAGCGACAAACATTTAGCTATTAAGAGTGAAATTTACTTTGAAGATTTGTAACAGTTCATAAAAACTAATCGCCTTTTCATCGGTTCAAAACCGGCCTGAAACGGATATTCCCAACTTTATTTGTTGAAAATTGAATTTTCTCATGTACAGTCACTATGCATGGCTTAGACAATCGACATTTTGAACGTCATTCTGATAATCTATTCGTCATGTTGGTGACTCATTTTGGTATCCGATGAAGGAGAACCCGAAGTCCCGCCCTCAAATATATAATTGGTTCCAGAATCAAATGTGCGTGATATTCCTGAGTCGTATAAAACTATTAGGCGTGTTGGTACTTCTCTGCCGAAGGGGGTTCTTGCCACCCCATGCATCACTTTGGGATAACCCTCTATTACCTATGACCCGGTGTGGATTTTTTAGTTAACCTGTGTGTATTACATATCATCTTTAATCGGCACAGTAAAATTGGTTTTTTGTAAGATGAGTAAACTAGAAGGGAGCTAACCATCCCACTTCGAAAGGCGAGGGTCAAAAGCCCAGAACACAGTAGCATAGCTCAAATCTACATTTTCACAATTTTGGTTCCACAATTTCACCCATTTGCCGTCAGGAGCAGTCTATCCCTTGCGCCCCCACCACCACCACCAAAAAAATGTAAAACAAAAACACGCATCTTTATGTAGTATTAATCGTTTGCAGGGTCCCAGAAAGTGCGGGAGCAGGGAGCACTGCTCCTAGGAAATGGCCCAAAGAATTGAGGAAATTACAAAAAAGGAGAAAAATGTGCAAGAGGAAAAATGAGGAAAAGAAAAATGAAGGAAAGAGGTCAAGAGGAAAAAAAGTAGAGAAAAAGAAGAAAACGAGGAAGAGAAAGAAAAATAATGATAAAGATCCAACAATATAAAAAATGAACAAATATCAAAATTACAAAATTTCCTCAATGATGTGACCGCTATTACAGTTGTCTCATGCTAATGCTGCATGAGGGAAAGGGAAACAATTTCTAGGACTATAGGAATTTAAGAAAACTGAGGACATTGAGAAAAAAAAACATTGAGGGAAAATATTGAAAACAATTCCCTTGAATAGTGTCAAAATGATTTACATGAGGAAAAATGACAAAATATTAATTTGCCTTAATGAGCATGAGCAGTTAGGACGAAAAGGAACCTAAGATCTGAGGAGAATTTAACAGTTCCTATGAAAGGAACAAATGTAATAATCCCAAATTTCATATAGAAGACTTTCACTGACTCGCACTTCAGTTGAGGAAAACTGAATGTGGAAAATATTAACAGAGCTGAGGGAATTCAGAATAAGAGGAATGAAAAGTCAAGGTACATTTTTTAAAGGAAATGTAAATTGTTTCAGACTATGGTGAAATTATGTAAGTGTCATAACCAAAATATATTTTATTCAAAAAAAAATGTAATATTTTTCAGGATCATATTGTAGATAAGAAAAAACAAACAAATGTGAAATTCCTCATTTTCAGACATTTTAGAGGAATTTATCTAAACTGCTATAATCAGCTAAGACTCAAGATGAGGAAGTGTCCATAACGAGTTCTGCAGTATACCTCTGATTTTCAAATAAATTCATAATCATCAGCCTAAGACTGTGAATACGAATAATACTCATTCAAACCAATACTCGTTAACAAAGTATAAAACAAAGGCTGTTTCCCTTTTGTAGGCCTATAATAGAGTGAGGAATACCACAGTACCAGCTGTAAGAATTTGACCAGAATCTGGTCAAACTTGACAATATTATGGTCAAATATTTGACTAGAAACCGTGTAAGATCATATTTAACTAGGTATTTTAAGAGTGCAGGATCCCTTTCCCAACTAACCAAGATCCCCTTTCCAACTGTCTCAGAGCCCCTTCCCAGCTGCCACAGAACACCCTTCTTAAGTAACCCAGCTTCCCCTTCTCATCTAACAGAGGTGTTCTTTTGCCAACTAACCTATGGCACCGTGCATTCCACACAACACTATATCCCAAATACCCGAAAGTTTCCATTTACACATGCCATTCTCAACTACCTTTCTCTTCTTTCCAGACAACCCAATGTGCCTATTCCGTTGAATCATAGACATTCGCTATCGTTCCATAGCTGCCGGTGAGTGTCTCGCGGTCCCACGGCCGCGTAGGAGTTTTCGAGACCGGGCTTTTTTCCATCATTGGCCCTCATCTCTGGAACCTTGCCCCTGCCATCAATATAGCTAATTCCCATCATGTCTTTCAAAACGCATTCTTAACACACCTTTTGGCCAACATTCCGCTTCTGTTTTTCTTCCTTCCTTCTGGCGCCTAGTATCCTTTTGCAGTAGGCGCTTTGTAAGTTCTTCCTTGTATTATTATTATTATGTATATTATTATTACATGTGTATATTGTGTACATTCATATCTCATCTTCAGATATATTTTGTTTTCCATTTGTAATTCTTTTCAGCCCAACCAGTTCCAATACTACTGAACCTAGTCATCCAATACTGAAAAATAAACTCAATTTACAGCAGGTGGCGGATATTTTTTTTCTCATTTCCAACACTTTTTATTATAACCTTGACCACAGCTACAGCTAAATTAATTTCAATTTTATCTATTAGTTAGCAAGTAAATCTTGTCATTAGGGCAATAAACAGTAGCGCCCTTAATTGAAAATAAAATGATTAAATGCATTTCACCATCTCTCATACACAATGCTATGATGTAGGTATTAGACTATGTAACACATCGTGATGTCACACGCTCTATTATAAAGAGTTACTCTCCTTCTCGTTTTTATGTGAGGAATTTTGACTTTAAAAATTTGCTCCGAGGAAGAAAAAACTTTTTGTTTTTCCCCTAAGCATTTACCTTGGTATATATATACCATTTGTTTAAACTTTTTAACAATGTTTTGAGGCAATGTTTTTCGGGAAAAATGGACCCATTTAGTCCCCAGTAATTTTATGATTTGCAACAGAACAATTGTGGTGTTAATTGTAGTGTGAACTTGTCCAAAAATAATACATTAAAAGTTACCAAAATCAAATAACCAGTGAAAATGTTGAAATAAGGGGGCATCGTTGTACAGGGGTAAAAAATTAAAATTGTTCGAATTTATTGAGCTACTCCTAAGGTTAAAAAGGTTAGTTTGCCATATCGATGATTGCAGTTCATACAAATAGGCACTGCCCAGTTAAAGGTTATCCTGGGGTACAATTTTGATCGGACTGGTTGTAATTTCACTTGGTTCCACTAGATAGTACATCTAAATAGATTCTTTTGTTTGAAACATGCTATATAAGAAATTACGGTGCTATGACTCGTGACCACTCCATATACCCTGTAGCCCCCCATTCACATTTTGCGTTCCAATAACGAATATTATAGATGGTTCAACCAGTAGGCCCTATATTTTGGCTCTTAGTACCATTTAGACGAACAATTTGACACCTTTGTTTTATACGAACGGGTATATCCATTTGACCTTGACCTTTTTTGACCATAACTATTAGAACTCCCACCTGCAGCTCAGGCAAACTATACTTTTTGTTCTTTTTTTTTTATGGCCTGGAAAGGTGACGAACAACGTTGGTAAACTTTTCGGCGGCGAATTTTTGATCCCTTTCAATATTCTGACACCTGTATAAACCTTACCCCCTAAAATATATGTTCCACTCTTTGATTTTGGTAAACTTTTGATAAGTTTGTTTTTAAAGGTTTTCTCATGACCATCCTGAGAAGATGAGTCTTTTCCAATTAGGTTTGGGTTAGGCCCCGTTACTCATTTTGACTGGCCTAATATCTACAATTGCTGATGAGAAACGATCCATACCTACAACTAACCAATTTCTTCATGGGAGTAACATGTGAAGTAAGCTGTTAAGTAAGCCCATCGCGGGCCGCAAAGTGGGGGTAATCCTCTACCTAGGTACACACGCGGTAGCTTAACCACTAGTCACACACCATGCGAGTTACCCTGCCATGGGTAATCCCTGCAAATGGGCTTTGAGCTCTGTGTGATTCTTTAGTAATTTTATCATTTATTTAACATTTGTCACAATGTTATGTGTTTTTTACACAAAATGTCATATATAGGGGTTTTTGTGATGCTCAACTCAAATATGGATTTACTAAGCTTGAAAATGATCATAAGTCATAAATAAAAATGGAATGTTTTTGGCGCCCTCTATGGTCCAAGTGTTGCCTACTAGGCAGTCAGAGAGGAGAGTATCTGTGAAGGTCTCCGTGGAGTAGCTGCGATGTACTCCCTACTGGGGCTCTGATTACCTGTACCTGTCACGTGAGTGGGAATCTTGCTGTGTAAATGATACTCATGAAAAAAATGACCTACTTGAGCGATCGTTGATCGTATTTCCTTTCTTTAAGTACTTAGTCCAATCAATCTCAGCGCAGGCTTTTTCATCGTCTGCGCTCAATACCGTATGCGCTCATACCTTGGGGTTTTACCCCTATCTTAAACTGTGGCGGTAGACTGGATGACACTTTTCTACAGTGTAAACTTATTTTTTAGCCTCCTGTGTTTATTTATTTCATCATCGATTACTCTGCCCAGCTCAGGCTTGTTATCTTCTGCGCATAATGCCTTGGGTTTATCCCCATCTTAAAAGAAAGCCCCCTGTGCGGGGACCGATTATCTCCTATACTGGAGTGTATTTTTTGTATCCTCGTGTGTTCTTTATTTCTCAATCCGCTTACTTGATGTTTCTTAGAGGCCCCAATCAATCTCGGCACAGGCTTGTCATCTTCTGCGCATAATACCTTTGGGTTTTATCCCCATCTTAAACCTGTGCGGGGACTGATTATCTCCTTCACTGCAGTGTAAATAATTCGTATCCTCATTGTTATTTATTTTCAATTTGCTTGACGTTAAGTACTTTGGCCAATCAGTCCCCGCGCACGGCTTGTCATCTTCTGCGCATCATCATTTTGGGGTTTTACCCCTAACAAACCTGTTCGGTGGACTGATTAATCTCATGCAGTGTAAATTATTAGTATCCACATTTACTGTTACTGCTTAAGTGTTCTCAAAATTAGCGTACTCAAATCATTTATTTTATAATATATTTGCCCATAGTGTTTGTATTTCATATATATAGCTTGTGCTTAATGTGTTCATTGTATTTTATCATATAACATTACATTGATTTGTAGACCCTCATTTTGCATCTGCCAATGAAACTGTGATCCTTGCCAGATTTTGTAATGGCAATCTTAGCCTACGGTAAACAAGATGTATTTTGTTCATTTCAACTTGTTTTCAATCTGCTCTGGTTTGTGTCATTAATTGTGCATTTTACTTGAATCATCCGATTCCTCCTCCGTTCCCAACATAGGTTTTTTGTTGTATTTCCTATTTTCCCCCACCTTTCTTTTTAAATACAATCTAATTTATTTCTAAATAATTTGTATTACTTTTTAATCTGGGTGTAATTAAATTAGTATTTGGTCGTGCTTTTGTAGCTCTTTTGTAGTGTTCTTCATGTCTGACTCCTTGCCTATATCTCTTCCAACCTTCAACTCTTCTTTTGACAGCTGCAGGCAGCTCTCTCTCTCCCCTCTGATTGATCCTTCAAACACTTGACGTGACTAGCGGTATGACATCTCTTTCGCTCTTACTCGAACCAGAGAAGATGAGAAAATAAGAGATGGCTCGATTTTGAAATCCGATTACCCAGGATTACTCTCATTCACCAGCTCATTTTTTGGTTAACTTCAAGGCCGCTCGATTGGACCTTTTAAAGTAATCGGTTCATCCGACCCACCTTGGCCAGTCAAGAAAGTTTCAGAACAGGAGGTAATTGGCACAACTGCTATACAACTAAAACTTTTTTTTTATTTTATCATTGGCGAGATACTTGAAATAAACATTGACTTTTAAAAACGAAGAAACAGCAAGTAGCCCTTGATTAAATGTTTAAGCCAATAAAGGATGTTGTTATTTTAGCCTAAGTTACAAACATATCCCGGTTAGTTCCTGTGGAATACGATATGATGAATGATTAGTAAATTCATTTGAATATCAACTCAGTATACCTGTTGGGTCAGACAGTTTCCAAGAAGCAAAATGCTTTGAAAATTTGGGTCAGGATTTCTGCCAGTGCTGCAGAAGAGTACGTTTCGTCGCTTGTTTTCAAGAACTGGTACGACCACTTGTAATGACTTGTGTAAATGCCAGTTGACAACTGGGTAATTGGAATGTGTTTCTGGGATTTTTTGACAGGTGTATGTAATGTTCTATATCACAAGCGCAAGTCGATGATCGAATCAATTGGATTTAATGGCTATTAATATGATAGGCAGATGAACAGTTTATCTTTTGAAGTAACAGTTGACCATCTCCTTCTTTCTCCATCTTCTCTGCTCGAACAACACCATTAACAAAACCCCATAAATCCAAATTAACAATTGTATGTAATCCTCTTTTTCCACTTAATACCACCATTTTGTCTTATTCCACCAATACCCGTATTGGTATTTGTTGTATAAACCTGAGTATTTTATCCTGACTGACTTTTATTACAGCTCGCTAGGAACACTCTTAAGGAATTTTGGCATAATCTATCGGCACATATATAATGAAATCGCCCTAAATAAGACGTACCAGATGGTTGTCATGGTCATTGGAGTAATAAAGAATAAAGATGGCAGCTTCGCATGATTGTTGTACAGTCGTAACATTTGTCGAAATAATCTGGATTTTTTTCGCAAGGAATACTCCCATGACCATGAAAATCATCTAGTACGTCTTATTTAGGGATATTTCATTATATATGTGCCGATAGATTTATGCCAATAAATTCCTTTAACACCATATCTTCTGAAAATAAACTTTGCTCTATTATGGAGGACTTCAATTTAAATCTTCTTTCTCACGAAACCGATTCCAAAGTCAGTGATTTCATCAATATTCTTTATTCCTATAATTTTATCCCCAGCATCGACCGTCCTACCCGGATTAAGACTAACATCAATGGTCACACAAGCGTTTACCTTATTGACAATATCTTCACCAATAACGTGTCACGCATCAATTTGGGTGTCGTTGATACTGATTTATCCGACCATTTCACTGTATTTCTCACTCAACAAACCTATATAGGCCTAATAATGCTACGACCTGATTTATGATTTGTCTTATTATTTCCCTCCCCAGTCTGTCTTCCTTCCTTTCTCTTTTAGTCCTTCCTTCTCCTCGTCTTTCCTTTGTCTTTCATTCTTTCTCTATCCTTCCCGTGCTTCCTCCTCCTCTAATTGTTCACTCCTTTATTCCCCCATCTGCCTTTGTCCTTTCTCTCCCTCCTCCCTCCTCCCTCCCTCCCTCCCTCTCTCCCTCCCTCCCTCCCTCCTTTCTCTCCTTCCTTCTTTCTATGTATTGGCTTCCCTAGTTGGACATGATTATTTTGTCTTCTTTGTCTTGTCTTTTTATGTGACATGTATCTTGTGATATTTATATTTTGTATGAATTGTAGAATTTAAGAAGAGGCCAATGCACCTTCACGCCCTGCGCTTAGCAGTGACCTCGATCTTCACATTCATAACTTCACTTTATTTACTATTATGCAAATGAATGCTTGTTAAATATTTGCTGTTTGAACATTACTTTATCATATTGAATTATGCTCTGTATTGCATGCTTCTTGTCGTGTACTGCTGAAGTTCAAATAAAATTGATTGATTGATTGATTTATGACCCTGATATTCCAATCAAAGGTCGAAACCTTGAATTCCTTGACCCTAAAAACATGGTGGTGGCCATTTTGAAATTCAAGATGGCTGCCGCAACTGAATGGTCCAGCATTGCTATGAATGGTCTCATTAAATTCCTTGACCCTAAAAACATGGGTGTAGACACCAGAATTTTGCCTCTACGATGGTCTCAGGTGACCAAGATACGGTATCTTAAAAGATAAATCAAGAAATTAATTCCTAAAAAATAGAGCCCACTGGCAAGCTCTATGCCCTGCCTTTTCCTATTTATACCGCCCGCCTTCATACAACCACTTGTTCTTGATTGACAAACTTCAAAAATTGGTTTACTCATAGAGATTTTTAGTCTTTATTACCAGTCCTTTATACCACAGACCGTTAGAGGTTCTAATTTGGAGCCACTTTCCCTATTGTTATCATTTAGCTCACTATAGATTGGTATTCAATCTTCGGGAATTCAGGTAAATTGTACCTTAGTCGGTTTGGCATGTGGTAATCTGTGCACACAAAAGAAAATTATGATAACTTTAGTTACAGGTCAATCTTAGCCATTTTTTTAAAGCTCCCCCAATTTTTTTCAAAAGAATTGAGATTTTTACCCGGTTTCATTGGAACGGCTAGTAAACTATACCTGTGAATGGTGAATCTCTACAAGTTCTATTGTCGCCAACGAAGGATTTTGGTAACTAGAATAAGTAATATCGGGATCCCCGATAATATTCAACGTCTGCTGGAAACGGCCTTCCAATATGAAATAGCCGGAATAGCGCCATGTCCGTTCTACCCTCTCTATTAGTTGTATTTTATTGATTCAGGAGAAGTCAAGTTAGAGGTTTCTTGAGGTGGCACTAGTTCATAATGGACGGACATAAACGTAGCAATTCCATCTCTGCCGTTAATTACACTAGGAGCCCAATTAAATAATTAACAAAAATCGCTCATTTTTTATTATAAATACGCATTTTTGAGCATTCTCGTTCCCATGTTAGTTTTTCTAGACAATTACCAACAAGCTGTGCAAAAATATCAAATTTTGAAAATTGGGGGCGCCTCTTCAAAATATGCTAATATTGCTTTAACAAGGCCACCGACGTAAATAAGCCCTCCGGGTTTGTCTATCGGTAGTCCTATCATATTTTATCTTTATATGTTTCCTCCTGTATTTTTTTGTATATTTGCTGAATAAATGAACTTGAACTTGCTCAGCATCCTGAAATATGATTTTTCTATTTATCCCTTACGTTACTAGAGCAAATGACTAGCAACATGACGATCACCGAAAAAGGGAGGTGGCGGTATTTTTGTTGTTTATATTAGAAGTATTTTTCCCGTAAACACAAGCCAGGGGTTCCCGCGCCCTGATTTTTTAGTGGACAAAATGCATTTAGGGATATTTGAGCCTGATGATAAGATTTATATAAATCATGAATTTATTGTCTTGCAATGCACCGAATGTTTGGCCTTTAGTCTCTGTTATTCACCCAAGGAGGGCTATATCCTTCCGAACTACTGTATTTCTTTTATTCCAACAAATTCGTCTTTGGTTAAATCATGTAAATTACAACTGCTTTTTATGGCCCTTTTTTTTTTTTTTTTTTTTTTTTTTTTTTTTTTTTTAAAATAACTTGTCATCGTCATTTTTATCATTTGGGTCAGTTAGATATAATCTGATTTTGGATTCACTGTTTTACAGATGATTTGACATTTGACGTCAACGCCCGGCAAAGAAACAAAGCACTGCCAGGGGGTGGGAGGGCGGCCATATGCGTGAGCACCTACAGGGCTTTTGCTTTTAAAAATCGCGCTCAATCAGCCATGGAGGTAGGATAGAACGCACGTCGTAGATTCTGGCCCGCACTCATGCTACCCCCCCCCCCCCCCCCCCCAGGACCATGACGCAGTCCTTATTATCTCATAAGGCTCTCTTCAATGTTTTCTACATCAATGTTTTAAATTCCAACTCCAACTCTAAAAACAATCAAATCATAAACAAATTTGTTCTGGAGTGGGATTCGAACCCACGACCTTTAGATACCAAGACGAGCTCCCACATACACACGCCACGCACTCCGAGCCGGCAGAAGTCGTCCTTTTGTAATACTTCAATATAACATTAACGGAATAAAGCGCCACATATGAATGCTGCCCTATGAGACGAGTGGAAAATATATGCTCCTGGAGCATGATTTCCGGCCAGAATCTCCAAAAAAGGAGAGAACACACTTTGACCGATGATCATCGCCGCGCTCTTAAAACAGGTCGTAAAACTATTTGCCATGGATCAAAGGAAAAAATGTTCATTTTTGGTTTACATACCTTCGCAGAAGTAAACGCCTTTTCCACTATAATAATGATAAATTTTATAATTACCATTTATGGTTATGGAGATTTAAAGGTTGGAGCATTTTCATGAAATGAATAAACTTCTTTTCTGAATATCAGTGATCGAAGGACATACACTATGCTAAAACATTGACTCAAGCAAATATGCCTTCTTGATAAGTAAATCACCTGGTATTCAGGCGGACAAAGCTCTTCAGATTCCCCTTTGTTTAGTTGAACTGCAAAGCCTTTGTTTACTGTCCGCATGCATTTGAAACAGATGTCCAGGCGTTATAGACAATTCTCCCCCCCAGTTTACAAGTTTAGGGTATACGGTTCACATAGAAGTGCAGTACGCAAATGAGGTATTGCCTTGGATTCCGTCATGCACTGTATGAGGTTGTTCAGTAGCGCAGGACGGAATCATGGCAACTCTTTTCTCTACTTGGGACTTCTATATGAACCGTCTACCCAGTTGGATTGACTGGCCTCGTTCCGATCAAAATAAACTTCCGAGGTTCCTGCTGTGAGTTCAATACTTTTTTTGACTGTATATTTCATCATTTATTGAAAGGTAAACTAAGTGAACAAAACGCACTCTGTGAATGTTTGCTTGGTAAGCTGTGACCTAATTTTTTGTGCAGAACCAAGATCCACAACTTATTGCGGAACCTTATTTCTAATTCATTTACCACCAGGTATTTAAAAAATAAAAAGAAGGGGTCAAGTGACAAATGCTAACACGGTAAATTGAATAATAGGGTTACGCGGCAAGTTATTGTAAGTGAAAGGGACGTCCCATTGTCATATTACCACAGCATTGTAATTAACATCGATGCAATGTTGATGCACTGCAATCAGCATACATTGATCTCTTATACTTTGTTATTGGCAATGTAATCAAAATCTATTTATATATCATGTTTTTAGGAATATACAGATGAAATAAATTCTGTTTATCAATGGAGCATTTCACCGAGTAGTCTTAGGGCTAGGCCTGGCCTATATCAATTTATTTTTTGCCATTTTTGGTTTCATACTCTTGGTGGGCAAGGGGGCTGGGGCAACGTTGCAGAGCGGAACATACTGGTCGGATGAAGAAGGGGATTCGCAATTCACTTACTTTAGCAATTTTTATGGGGGGAGAGAGCAAAGCCCCAATAAAAGCAACCTCAATCATTTAAGATGGTTTCTGAAGAGTGGCAGCCACCATAAATTGGTTTTTTTTTTGGAGGTATCGGCAATAATTGCACATTTTTTTTAAGAGCGCCGCCAATTTTTTAAAATTGGTATTTTGGCACATTATTCTGGTAATTGTTCCTAGGGACTATACCTGCGAAACGAGAATACTAAAAAGATTGTATTTATCCATAAAATAATCGACTTTTGTCATTAGAATTGGGATCTCCAATTGGACTTACGTCAGAGCTAAAATTGCCACTTTTAATGGTCCCGGTTTTCCATGATGAAAATAGTGCCATCCCCCCTTGAGAAAATAACCTCTACCTTGACTTACCTGAACCAAAAACACTAATTGATAAGCGTAGACACGTACCTGGCGCTGTTTTCCGGCTATTTCACATTGGACAGGCTGTTTCCAGCAGCCTTGAATTATATCAGAGATCTCCGATAATAATTATTCTAAATTACAAAATTCCTTCGTTTTTTACACATAGGGCAATTTTCGAGCTTAACCATTCACAGGTATCTTTACTAGTCCGTTACCAACACCACTGTGTAAAAATCTCAAAAAATTTATAATTGGTGGCGCTCTTCGAAACAATGTGCTATTGTCTTTATAGAGCTTTCTCCTTCTCCCCTACCTCTATGGCCCATTGTACTCACTTGTACTCCCATGGCCTTCTGCTCATAAATGCCAAGATTCCTAAAAAAAAATGCATCACCGCCTTGTGGTGTGTTCTACCGGCCTATTTTGACTTCACCCCCATTCACGACCCAAAACTCTGTATTCATGCCCCCCAGACCAGCACTATGATTTTTCCTTTAAAATGTGACCGTCACAGTGTAAAAGTATAATATATATAATAAATCCGACTTGTTCTATTTTGTGGCTTTGTTGATTAAAAATGTGATATGAGCTATGTCCCTGTAACTCTTCAATGAAATGTTCATGTTTATGTTAAGATTAAAGCTTACAGTAGATACGAGGACATTTCCAGCCAATATGCGTTCCCAGTTTTTTAACATTTTTAGAAATAATTAAATCAAACCTGGCAGGGAATCGCCGTAAAAGCCATCTCACATTATAATATGCTTTTGTATGTTCTGTCGTGCATGACAGTTATCCGAGTATGCTTGTTTATTGTGCCGATCAGACAGCAGGTAGGTTAAACACTTACTTTTTTGTTTTCTTTTCTATTGTTTAATCAACCACGAAATGTCCTCGGTTGGTATTCTCCACAAGGGCAAATTTGACAAATTTGTATCCTCATAAATCTCCTCGTGTCCCTTGAAATGAAGAGACCCTCTTTGATTAAGGGAGCGGTCATTATTTATGTCCAGGGGAATGTAGGATATTCCACTTTTTTTCGGCAAATTTCGCGTTTCCCCCTCGCTTCCGGTTCAAATTTCACACTCTCCCCCTTGATCATGCTGATCTTCCCCATTTAAAATTCATGTTCCCCTCTCTCCGTTGATAAAAATTCACGTTTTCCTTCTCCTCTCTTACAATTTTTTTTTCGGGTTTCCCCCTCAAATCTTCCTCCATCCCGGGTTAAAATAATGACCCCTCCCTAAGTCAACATGTAATGTCACAATAGATCTATGAACTGTTTTGATGTGTTTAGAGTTATGCGAACCTTATTCTGCCATGCTTTAAAGGTGCTTTTCGTGATTCCAGCACCTCTGTTTTAATTCATTGTTACTAGATATCCTTGAAAAAGCTCATTCACTAAAATTTGAGTTTGAACCGATTTTGCGATTTTGGTGTTATGAGCAATTCCTTGTTTCCCACGGTCCATAGGCTGTAGTGCTGTAATTTCTGTCCGTTTACGGACTAGAAAATACAAAATTGTGGAATTCTTACAGATACGACCGAAAATTGCATCGTAAGATTAAGTACCACGTGATTACTAAGGTACCGGTTGATAATAAGAATCTCAACTTTTTGGAGGTAGGTCGGGGACGAGGCTGTGGATCACGAAATGCCCCTTTAAGGATTTGAATCATTTGACCTGTTGTGAAAACTCTAGGTGACCATTGGAATTTGCCTGTGAGATGGTTCCATATCAATTGTTGCCCAATTTAATTCTCTACATCTCTGCCAAATTTGGAGGCTTTTTAACAAAAATGCACAATTTTTACCATTATCTGCTTAGCTAACATTACAATGCTGTTGTAAATATGACCAACTTTTGGACAAAATTGAGGGAAAAGGGCAAATTCGGGCACTGTCAATTTTGGTGTATTGTTTAGATAAGGCATTTTTCTTCCAATTCAAGTTCGATTTCGTCTCTAAATATCATACTTTAAGAAAATACGTGCGTTACAAAACATCCAATGTTTTCAAAAACTAGAATCAATGTAACTCATCTTAGGAACAGCTATCTTTGCGACTTTTTTGGACTGAAAGACTCAGAATTTCGGGTGTAATCGACTCAATCTCCTTGTTTTCGTCATCCACATGAAACAATACCATGAGCTCGGGGATATACCTTTCTGCAGCCCCAGGTCAAATCTTTGTTCAATCTGAGCGTGCCCCGCGCTGTCGGCGTATGATCATGGAACATGAAGGAGTACTCCCTGCCGAGAAGTGGCCTTTGTTGGTCAATGCTTTTACAATAAGTTGCCAAGTGATATATGGGGTAATACGGCGTTGCGTAATGGAATTAGGGAAGAGCTTTCTACTTCTTCCATACCTCATGATCATTGGCGTGATAAGGCTATTGAAGGCTGTAAAGCTGCATGGGCATATCCTGCCCCCTAACATGTTAGTAGGACACGGGGTGCTAACTTGTGTTTGTAAACATTGAGGTCACCTCATCTATACAATTGCCGTAATCTAATTCTCACGCGTATGCGGGCGATATTTATGTCAGTGCCCTGTTGACTAATACGCCGAGGCTACACAAGGCTTACTGCACGACGAAAGCGAGGTGAGTAGCTGTTGAGAAATAAACAAAAGCAACCGAAATCTGATACGGCTGTGAAAATGTAAGTAATTTTTTTGTATTTCTAGATAACTCAACGGGCACGATGTGTGCAATTATAAAAACTGATTAGTTACTATTAAATCGAGAAAAATGAACTTGAAACGGTGGCGTCAGTGATGAATTTGCAGCATTTTTGATGGCGATCCAGTAACATTCCTACGTCAATGCTTTTGTTGTCCTGCGAAATACATTCCTGCGAATTTGGCCATTAGTATTAAAACTCTAACAGATACAATTACCCAGTGTATAACAGTCATGCCGACCTATTTCAATATAACAGGCCCTAACATGTTTACAAACATTGTGTTAACGGTCTATAGGCGACTGGTTAATCACGTACAATGTACTTTCCTCGGTTCGGCATGTTGTCACAAATAACGCTACCCCACTTATTTTGCGGTGATGGTGGTTGGTAGTAATTTTCTTCTATTAACGTAAGGGATACAAAGCTCGATGTAAGATATTTGACACTTGTGACCAATTCGTCTTGTTTTACAATACACAGACGAAGGACTGTTTAGACGGGTTGTATCAGTGTGCACATTTCTCTTGGATTACAACTTCAACATGTTCTGCTGCTCCTCTAATAAGGGTCTTCCCACAGGTTTCAAAAATTAAAGACCTGTAGTTTCTGGCACTCCAACATTTGCACGCTTTCTGGGCATTTCTGTTAACCCAAGGGTCCTTTTACTGAGCCTTAAAAGGAGACTGCCCCATTTCCATAGATTAATTAAATAAATGTGGGATTCTTTCTAATGTGGCCACGTTGCGGTATTGAGGTGGGACTGTGGCGTAGATATGAAAGCATGTGTTATCGTCGATGACAAAGATAGTTCTTTTCATTCGTTAGCATAAGTCCAAAAACACTGTAAACAGCTGATAAGTTTCATCCCCAGTTGATGCCAGGCTACCTTGGGGATTTGGTAGATCTCACTGTCACTATGATGTGGTTAAACGGCTGTGTGGCTTACAGTTTGGTGAAAGTTCAACACCGATCTTGTGAATTGAAGGGCTTGGGACCAATGCAGTTCTGAGTAGTGAGTTGACCATGATTCCTATCAAGGCCACAGCCATGCGCTACGAGACGGGCTGACCAATCAAAACTGCTTTAGGTTCATAGGTAAGGAGACATTGCTCCTTCCATCTGTCATTGATCCAGGTTGATCGCCAGGGCTACTGCGACTGTAGTGTCGTGGATTGGGTAACAATGTGATTCCGTGGACTTCGCGTCCTCAGAGGGTGTTGGTGGTGGAATTAGCTACCACTGGCAGGTTCATCACACTTCCTGGCGAGCTTTGATCGTCTGAAGGTTCTCCTAAGGTTTGCAGAGCTATTCTGAACAGAATTAGAAGGTATTCTACAGGCGTCGCCAAAGGCAATGACCACTAACAAGTTTCATTGCATCATTCAGTATGACATCAATCTTGTGAGAGTGACCTGATGCATTCGGCATCGCATTCGGCAGTTGAAGTATGGCCACGCAACATTTTGATGTATGTAAAGTGTCGAAAGAAGCACCCCACCCAGCTCCTGCGAGGCTAGAGAAGATTGAACGAGATGGTGTTTGGCAACGACTGCCTTGTGTGTTGATTGAAAGTAGGCTTACTGTCAATTATGACGCCAAGGTAATCCGGTGGTGGCTTTACAGTGATTAGCATCTTCTGCAACACTTTTCTAAGTCCCCAAAGGAATTAGCAGCTATCCAAGTGCGGTATCGTCTGCGTAGGAGTACTGCGAACAATTCCTTTGGCATACCTGAGACGTAAATGTGAAAAAAAGGGTGCTAGGATAGAATATGAGGGACATCTTTCGAAGTTTGCGCTCTATACTGCATTGCCACATGATGCTCCCAGGAAGCAAGATCTCGTCTTGGATGAGCAGCATTATGACTTGACAAGCTTTGACATCAGGGAAAATTGTGAGTAGCTTGAGATAGAGACCTCTATGCCAACTGCCATCATAAGCAGGGTTAGATCTCTGAAGATGCTCCAAACTTTGCGGGGGGGGGGGGATTTGCTGGAAGGCTGTATAGATGTCATTAACTAATTGCTATCTGATCAGTTGTCGATTACCCTTCGAAAAGCAGCTTTGATGCGGGGTGGATGCTAGGGACCATATCATTGATCCTGTCGAGTGTCAGTATATCAAGCAGCCTTATTACATGTGAGATAGCATTGAGATAGGTCTGTAACTCTTGGCTCATTTGCTGGTTTCTTGGTCTCCAGGATTGCAATGACCTTCAAGTCTTTCATCTTGAGGGAATAGTTGACGATCAAAAGCAAGAGAAAGGAATTGGAGCCATCGCACATCTTCAGTGTCATATTCTTCAAGAATTATGTATGGATGTGTCGGTGGCCAGGAGCTTTCCATTCTTGAGATCTTTAATTGCTCGGTGATCTCATTCATAATGATATGGTTGGGACATGGGGTTTGAATGTGAAGCTTTTGAACCGCTCTCATTAACATCACGAGAATGGGCTTTCCGCCGTAGGTGTGTCTTTCCATTTTCCATGCTTGGCACAAGTACTGAAGGCCCGAGGAATCGTAGAGACGGACACTTCTCAGCTGGACAACTACGCAAGGTGAGGCTGTGATGTGTTTAGCTCTTACGGCTTGAGTGGGTAAAGGTGATATTGGATATCATCTCCTCCCATGTGGTATGTCTCCCAACAAGATGGTGTCACCAGCGAACACTTCTGACGGGCAGCCTCGCATGTTTAGGATAAAATCTTGCAAAGATGTCTACCTACCATTGTAACTCTAACTCTAAAAATAATAAATAATGATCAAGTTAAAGTTTATGAAGGGTTGGGATCAACCACTTCATTTACATTACAAGAGAAGCACATACAGACACACGCAATAATCCGAGGGCCGCAGAAAAGAAAAACGCTTTTTGTAGTACTAAAATAACTACATTATCACACAATACATTATTACACATACATTATCATGAATAGCACCGTTTCAGAAGTTGAAAATATATGACACAAGATTTTTTGGATAAACCACCCCCAGGTTACCAAATACCACCAGATGTGTTTGATTACGTGATTTTGACTTATCTTACTCTAGAATATCACAATTGATTAAATCCAAAGACAGATTTTAATCTAATTACAAAACATGGCAGACACAAACCAAACTGGCAGAAAAGCGTTGTTTTGCGATACTCGAAACAAACACTCATATACACAACTTGCTTACTACAACTATATGATAGCAATCGAAGACCATGACCGTTGAGTGGACTACGAGGTTTTTTCGTGTGGTTGATTATGCTAAAAAAAATAACTCATGCGGGCGCTGTTGCGCCAGCATACAAATTCTTTACCTACCGCCAGCCTGGTGAATCCTAGCTGAGGACCAAGGGGGTGAAGCCCATTCAAAACCAGTTCGTCGTGCCTGGCGTGACATTTGAATAGGCACGGAAGAATATCAGTTTTGGTGCTCGTATACACACATACTGTCCTTTCGATACAAACAATCCGCAAAATATCACTGTGGATTTTGGGTTATATTGGGTGGTTAAATTTTGTCCTACCCATGGCCACACAACGAATGAAATGACACGTCAGTCGTATTGATTAAATAAACCGCCTCAATGAATACATCTTTTCACCTAAGCGCGATTTGCATTATGAGAAAAAAGAGTATCTGAGCACATGATCCAGGCCAGGTTACACTATTCTTACACCCTGGCCACCTCTAACACCATACATCAATTTTCTATCACTAACGAGTAGTGTATATGCCAAAGCGGACCCCTACTATTGTGGAAGAAGCGGAGGCAGCCATTGCTTCTATTGTTGGTACTCTATGTTTTATTGTGTCGGCAGCCAAAACATGCGAGACGATGAATTTCTAAAAGATACGTAAAGTTTTGCCTTCTATCTATATCCCTTAAATCATAAAAACCCACTTTTACCACTTTCAAATTTGGGCAAAATTCTCCATTTCAGGTCGATTTCATCGCGCCCATACAAACCAGGCCGTAACAGGCCGAAAGCTTTCAGCCACACCACAACTATTAAGTCTAGCGGCCACTTCAGGTAAATACTGAAGGGAGGGAATGGTTACGCTCTGGACTAGAAATGCATTTTTGGAAAAGTCTATACGTGGCCCGGCTAGGTGACATTTAACCAAAAGATCTAGGGCGACTCTTTACGCGGAACAAGGAAGCGGTCCGCTCTGGACTTAGTTTTTTTTCTGAAAACTGGACTTGTTTTTTTTCACCACGTCGCTAGTAGGATCTAGAGTGATTTGTTAGCGACCAATGAAGTCGTCCGCTACTGCAAAAACTAGCGGCCGTGGCCGGATAAGTGACCTTTTCACTGCCGGGCCCGCTGGTGCCTTTCACTGAAAAACACTAAAAAAGATCTGGGCGACTTTCCGATGACCATAGAAGCGGTCCGCTCTGGACTTAGTTCATTTTTGAAAAGTCTACCTGCCGTGGCCAGGCTAGGTGCCTACTTGTCATGAAAGATCACTAAAAGATCTAGGGGACTTTCCGATGAACAATGGGGAAGCGGTCCGCTCTGGACTTAGTTCATTTTTGAAAAGTCTAACTGCCGGGCCCCGGCTAGGTGCCTTGTCACTGAAAGATCACTAAACGATCTAGGGCGACTTTCCGCTGACCATGGAAGCGGTCCGCTCTGGACTTAGTTCATTTTTGAAAAAGTTACCTGCCGCGTGGCCCGGCTAGGTGATTTTCACTGCCGTGGCCCGGCAAGGTGCCTTTTAACTGAAAAATCACTAAAAGATCCTGAGGGCTCAACTTCCGCTGACAAAGGAAGCGGTCCGCTCTGGACTTAGTTTTTTTTTCTTGAACTCTGGACTTAGTTTTTTTCTGGACTTGTTTAATTTTTGAAATGTCCGAGATGCACACCCTCTAAGTAAACGTTCTGGTCGCGACCCCTACTCTATCCTTAGAGCTGCTTCATAGCGATTGTGACCAGTGAAGTACTAACCTGAATTACTGTGCGAGTTGCTGTCAGACACTAGGCATGATACGCACTCTCTAAAACATTAGATATGAACCCTTCAAACCTTATTAATAGGTTTCTTGGAAAACCGAACG